>CAUJRU010003216.1:0-17500 GCA_963277665.1 Viscum album
TCTGTCTAGTATCGCATCGTCTTTTTAGCAAGCCCTTGGAACCCGAAACCAAAATTGTGCGAGAGAATTCAACCCAAGCATATAGACGGGGCCCGTACATCAGCACCAACAAAATTCCACTACCAACAGGGAGAACTCCAAAGGGACAAGTGAGGGTCTTCAAGGTGGAGCTCACCCACCTGGGGATTCTTCGCTTGAGGTATAACCGAGGAGAAAGTCAGCCCTGGCACTGATTTAATGAGACCCGTCACAGTATCACCATCTTTCGATTAGTTTGTCCTTTACATGCGGGACCTGATCTTTGAGACAGGCATATGACTAGTGGAAGGATCAACCATGTAGCATCACCAACCACATCTGCAATGTTTGAGGTATGACTGAGCAGACCACTCAGACCCCAACACAAGCCCAAACCGTCGTCCCGAGCATTCAATTCCATTCGATTAGTTTGTCCTTCGTACATGCACAGCCTGATCTTTGAGACAATAATATGACTAATGGAAAGATCAACCGGGTACCATCACCAACCACATCTGCAATGTTTGAGGTATGACTGAGCAGACCACTCAGACCCCAACACAAGCCCGAACCATCTCTTCCCAAATCGACATGTTTCCCCTTAATTAGTCATCACCTCTGCATGACGCTCGTGTATCTTGCAGAAACAGTAGATACACATTCTCAAGCCACCCTTATGAACATCATCACCCAAGGCATGACTGAGGAGGAAGGCACCCCAACTTGTCCAATAATGAACCATGGAAATCGTTACCCTGTTGGTGTGAGTTTCTTAGGACCCAAATAACTCGCACGTGGCCCCGACAATGCGTTGAGCAAAGCACTCCCACCAATCATTGCCCAAGGCAGCTTGCTATGGTTCGCATGGAATATCACTGAATGAGAAATTTAGGAGCACGCTCTCGCATCCTGGTGATACCGACAGTTTCGCGCTTGAACCACTACCAAAATTCCACAACGCTCCAGAGAAGGTGAGGAAAAGGCGGTACAGCAAGGGACGACAAAGGAACCCAATCCCACCATGCCTCCCACATCCCAACATCTGCAAGAACTCAACCACAATCAGTGGATTTTAAGCAAAGCCCGACCCGCAACGCTCCATGAAAGGTGAGGAAAAAGGTGGGTACGACAGGACGGGGAAACAACCCAATCCCACCCATACCCCCCACATCCCACCAGTGAGGAAAAAGGTAGGAACGTCAGGGGATGAGGAGGGAAACCCCCATCCCGCCGTGCCTCCCACATCTCACATTCCGTAGGAACTCAACCGCCATGAGGCAGCTTTTAAGCAGACGAACCAGCAACGCTCAAGAGACGTCGAGGAAAAGGAGTCATGGTAGGTACGGGGGTCCTATGTCCCGCCGCGCCGCCCACATCCCACCATCCACAGGATCCCACAAACCGTGAGGCGGTATTTAAGCACCCAGCCCGCAATGCTCCACAGACGGGGAGGAAAAGGCAGGCACGTCAGGGGACGGGGCAAAAACCCAATCCCGCCGCGCCCCCCACATCCCACCATCCGCAGCAACTCAACCGCCCTGAGGCAGCTTTTAAGCAAGCAGAGCCGCACTGCTCTAGAGAAGGCGAGGGAAGGGCAGGAGCGTCGAGGGACGACAAAGGAACACCAACCCACCATGCCTCCCACATCCCACCATCCAAGGAACTCCGCCACCAACAGGTGGCCTTTTAAGCAAGCCCGAACCGCAACGCTCCATGAAAGGTGAGGAAAAAGGCGGGCACGGCATGAGACTGGGCAAAAACCCATTCTTTCCAATGCCCCCCACATCCCACCGGTGAGGAAAAGGAATTACAGCGTCCCACCGCCATGCCTCCCACATCCCACCTTCCGAAGGAACTCAACCGCCATGAGGCAGATTTTAAGCAGACGAACCCACAACGCTCCAGGGACGTTGAGGAAAAGGAGTCATGACAGGAACGGAGGCCCTATGTCCCGCCGCACCCCCCACATCCCACCATTCAAAAGAACTCAACCACCGTTGCGAAACTTTTAACCAAGAACCAGGACACCAACCATGCTCATCTATCATCATCCCATCCAAGTTATATCTGTCTAGTATCGCATCGTCTTTTTAGCAAGCCCTTGGAACCCGAAACCAAAATTGTGCGAGAGAATTCAACCCAAGCATATAGACGGGGCCCTTACATCAGCACCAACAAAATTCCACTACCAACAGGGAGAACTCCAAAGGGACAAGTGAGGTTCTTCTAGGTGGAGCTCACCCACCTGGGGATTCTTCGCTTGATGTATAACCGAGGAGAAAGTCAGCCGTGTCACTGATTTAATGAGACCCTTCACAGTATCACCATCTTTCGATTAGTTTGTCCTTGTACATGCAGGACCTGATCTTTGAGACACGCATATGACTAGTGGAAGGATCACCCATGTAGCGTCACTAACCACATCTGCAATGTTTGAGGTATGACTGAGCAGACCACTCAGACCCCAACACAAGCCTAAACCGTCGTCCCGAGCATTCAATTCCATTCGATTAGTTTGTCCTTTGTACATGCACGACCTGATCTTTGATACAAGCATATGACTAATGGAAGGATCAGCCAGGTAGCATCACCAACCACATCTGCAATGTTTGAGGTATGACTGAGCAAACCACTCAGACCCCAACACAAGCCCAAACCATCTTCCCAAATCGACATGTTTCCCCTTAATTAGTCATCACCTCTGTATGACGCTCGTGTATCTTGCAAAAACAATAGATACACATTCTTCGCTTGATGTATAACCGAGGAGAACGTCAAACTTGTCACTGATTTAATGAGACCCTTCACAGTATCACCATCTTTCGGTTAGTTTGTCCCTGTACATGCACAGACTGATCTTTGAGACAAGCATATGACTAGTGTTCTCATCGGATATCCAACCAAGCCAAACCGTGTTCCATCATTCACATGGAAACATGTACAAGGACCAAATGAAAGCGAGGAGAAATTAAACCCCCACTTACGGATGAGGGTGCCAACGAGACCAACGTTCCCTTCCCAAAAAAGGGAGACCGCAGTATCTTGACAACCATCCACCACTCCCACACAATCGCGTAAGCACAACCATCAACCCACACAACTGACCGTCACGCCTCGAGGGAAGCAACCCGAGAGGCATCACAATGCAGCACATGAAGGCAGGGAAAGCCCGCTATGCATGACACAAGGGAAGGATTGATATACCCAACCCCCTAGCGCCAACGAGACCAACGTTCCATTCCCAAAAAAGGGAGACCGCAGTATCTTGACAACCATCCACCACTTCCACACAATCGCATAAGGGCAACCATCAACCCACACAACTGATCATGCACAACCTGATCTTTGAGACAAGCATATGACTAGTAGAAGGATCAGCCATGTAGCATCACCAACAACATCTGCATTGTTTGAGGTATGACTGAGCTCACCACTCAGACCCCAACACAAGCCCAAACCATCATCCCGAACATTCAATTCCGTTCCATTAGTTTGTCCTTTGTACATGCACAACCTGATCTTTGGGACAAGCATATGACTAATGGAAGGATCAGCCAGGTTGCATCACCAACCACATCTGCAATGTTTGAGGTATGACTGAGCAGACCACTCAGACCCCAACACAAGCCCAAACCGTCTTTCCAAATCGACAGGAACCCAATTAATGAGTCATCACCTCTGCATGATGCTCAATACCGCAATTGTGCGAGAGAATTCAACCCAAGCATATAAACAGGGCCCGTATATCATAACTGACAAAATTCCACTACCAACAGGGAGAACTCCGAAGGGACAAGTGAGGGTCTTCTAGGTGGAGCTCACCCACCTGGGGATTCTTCTCTTGATGTATAACTGAGGAGAAAGTCAGCCCTGGCACTAATTTAATGAGACCCATCACAGTATCACCATCTTTCGATTAGTTTGTCTTTGTACATGCGGGACCTGATCTTTGAGTCAAGCATATGACTAGTTGAAGGATCAGCCATGTAGCATCACCAACAACATCTGCATTGTTTGAGGTATGACTGAGCTAACCACTCAGACCCCAACACAAGCCCAAACCGTCGTCCCGAACATTCAATTCCATTCGATTAGTTTTTCCTTTGTACATGCACCACCTGATCTTTGGGACAAGCATATGACTAATGGAAGGATCAGCCAGGTAGCATCACCAACCACATCTGCAATGTTTGAGGTATGACTGAGCAAACCACTCAGACCCCAACACAAGCCCAAACCATCTTCCCAAATCGACAGGATTCCCCTTAATGAGTCATCACCTCTGCGTGACGACGCTCGTGTATCTTGTCGAAACAATAGATACACATTCTTCGCTTGATGTATAACCGAGGAGAACGTCAAACTTGTCACTGATTTAATGAGACCCTTCACAATATCACCATCTTTCGGTTAGTTTGTCCCTGTACATGCACAGACTGATCTTTGAGACAAGCATTTGACTAGTGTTCTCAACGGATATCCAACCAAGCCAAACCGTGTTCCATCATTCACATGGAAACATGCACAAGGACCAAATGAAAGCGAGGAGAAATTAATCCCCCACTTACGGATGAGGGTGCCAACGAGACCAACGTTCCCTTCCCAAAAAAGGGAGACCGCAGTATCTTGACAACCATCCACCACTCCCACACAATCGCGTAAGCACAACCATCAACCCACACAACTGACCGTGACGCCTCAAGGGAAGCAACCCGAGAGGCATCACAATGCAGCACATGAAGGCAGGGAAAGCCCGCTATGCATGACACAAGGGAAGGATTTATATACCCAACCCCCTAGAGCCAAGGAGACCAACGTTCCCTTCCCAAAAAAGGGAGACCGCAGTATCTTGACAACCATCCACCACTCCCACACAATCGCGTAAGCACAACCATCAACCCACACAACTGACTGTGACACCTCGAGGGAAGCAACCCGAGAGACATCACAATGCAGCACATGAAGGCAGGGAAAGCCCGCTATGCATGACACAAGGGAAGGATTTATATACCCAACCCCCTAGAGCCAAGGAGACCAACGTTCCCTTCCCAAAAAAGGGAGACCGCAGTATCTTGACAACCATCCACCACTCCCACACAATCGCGTAAGCACAACCATCAACCCACACAACTGACCGTGACGCCTCAAGGGAAGCAACCCCAGAGGCATCACAATGCAGCACATGAAGGCAGGGAAAGCCCGCTATGCATGACACAAGGGAAGGATTTATATACCCAACCCCCTAGAGCCAAGGAGACCAACGTTCCCTTCCCAAAAAAGGGAGACCGCAGTATCTTGACAACCATCCACCACTCCCACACAATCGCGTAAGCACAACCATCAACCCACACAACTGACCGTGACGCCTCGAGGGAAGCAACCCGAGAGGCATCACAATGCAGCACATGAAGGCAGGGAAAGCACCGCTATGCATGACACAAGGGAAGGATTGATATACCCAACCCCCTAGAGCCAACGAGACCAACGTTCCCTTCCCAAAAAAGGGAGACCGCAGTATCTTGACAGCCATCCACCACTCCCACACAATCGCGTAAGCACAACCATCAACCCACACAACTGACCGTGACGCCTCGAGGGAAGCAACCCGAGAGGCATCACAATGCAGCACATGAAGGCAGGGAAAGCCCGCTATGCATGACACAAGGGAAGGATTGATATACCCAACCCCCTAGAGCCAACGAGACCAACGTTCCCTTCCCAAAAAAGGGAGACCGCAGTATCTTGACAACCATCCACCACTCCCACACAATCGCGTAAGCACAACCATCAACCCACACAACTGACCGTGACGCCTCGAGGGAAGCAACCCGAGAGGCATCACAATGCAGCACATGAAGGCAGGGAAAGCCCGCTATGCATGACACAAGGGAAGGATTGATATACCCAACCCCCTAGAGCCAACGAGACCAACGTTCCCTTCCCAAAAAAGGGAGACCGCGGTATCTTGACAACCATCCACCACTCCCACACAATCGCATAAGCGCAACCATCAACCCACACAACTGATCATGCAGGACCTGATCTTTGAGACAAGCATATGACTAGTGGAAGGATCAGACATGTAGAATCACCAACAACATCTGCATTGTTTGAGGTATGACTGAGCTCACCACTCAGACCCCAACACAAGCCCAAACCGTCGTCCCGAACATTCAATTCCGTTCGATTAGTTTGTCCATTGTACATGCACAACCTGATCTTTGAGACAAGCATATGACTAATGGAAGGATCAACAAGGTTGCATCACCAACCAAATCTGCAATGTTTGAGGTATGACCCCACCTCAACGTCCTTCCCTTCAAGGCACGCCGCATGCACCAAGACGGGCCTCGAGGCCCCTTCAAATCGTCTCACTCGGATGCCATTGTCTGGAAACGACTATCAGCCCGCAAGATCACACATGCGACAAACCCCATCTCGTTGTCATCGTTTTTAGGGCGCACTACCTCGGGAAAGACAAGCCCCAAGCACGGGACGAATCATCGAGAATTCATGGCATTGCGTCCATGCCATTTTCCATGTCACTGGGCATGTCATCGGGTGGCTCTAGGCACGCAGGACAAGACCCACGCCCAGGGGGGGTCGCCGACCACTCCCCCCCCTAAAGAGACATTTATGCATTTCCAGCTATTCCACCAGGAAACATCAACAGTGACGAGGAGACATACTGATGGGTTTAGACCACCCTAAGGGCACCGCAGTGCATGAAAGACAACACGGGTTGCCCTAAAAGAGCTATGAAACCATAGGAAGGGCCACCGACGTGACCCCTTAGGCACATGAAGGCCGCCGACACGTCATGGCATCCGTCCCGCGTCTCGTCCATCACCGCAGAGAAGACACGCCCCATGTCCAGAGCGGGTCCTCACGCATGAAAGGAATTATCTTGAGGCGGTCATTGTCATTACATACCGTACCCAACAACATATGACAAACCCCACCACGTCGTCCTTCCTTGCAAGGCACACCGCATCCTCCAAGGCAAGCCCCGATGCCCCTTCAAATCGTCCCACTCGGGTGGCGTTGTCTCCACGTGATTGTCAGTACGTCGGACCTGACACGCGACGCACCCCGGCTCATTGTCATCACTTTTATGGCGCATTACCTCAGACAAGACAAGCCCCAAGCACCGTATGAATCCTCAAGCTTTCATGGATTTGTCTGGAGGCCATTTTTCCATGTCCGTGGGCATGTCACTAGGTGGCTCTGGGCACGCAGGACAAGACCCACGCCCAGGGGGGGTCGCCGACCACTCCCCCCCTAAAGAGACATTTATGCATTTTCAGCTGTCCCACCAGGAAACATCAGCACTGACGAGGAGACATACTAACGGGTTTAGACAACCCTGTGGGCACCACAGCGCATGAAAGACAACACGTGTTGCCCTAAAAGATATATGAAACCATAGGAACAGCCACCGATGTGACCCCTTAGGCACATGAAGGCCGCCGACACGTAGTAGCATTCATCCCGGGTAGCGTCCAACACCGCCGAGAAGACAGGCCCCATGTCCAGAGAGGGTCCTCACGCATGAAATGAATTCTCTTTAGGTGGTCATTGTCATTACATACGGGACACGACAACAGATGACAAACCCCACCGCAACGTCCTTCCTTTCAAGGCACGCCACACGCACCAAGACGGGCCTCGAGGCCCCTTCAAATCGTCTCACTCGGATGCCATTGTCTGGACACGACTGTCAGTCCGCAGGATCACACATGCGACAAACCCCATCTCATTGTCATCGTTTTTAGGGCGCACTACCTCGGGCAAGACAAGCCCCAAGCACGGGACGAATCATCAGAAATTCATGGCACTGCGTCGATGCCATTTTCCATGTCACTCGGCATGTCAGTGGGTGGCTCTAGGCACGCAGGACAAGACCCACGCCCAGGGGGGGTCGCCGACCACTCCCCCCCTAAAGAGACATTTATGCATTTCCAGCTATACCACCAGGAAACATCAACAGTGACGAGGAGACATACTGATGGGTTTAGACCACCCTAAGGGCACCGCAGTGCATGAAAGACAACACGGGTTGCCCTAAAAGAGCTATGAAACCATAGGAAGGGCCACCGACGTGACCCCTTAGGCACATGAAGGCCGCCGACACGTCATGGCATCCGTCCCGCGTCTCGTCCATCACCGCAGAGAAGACGCGCCCCATGTCCAGAGCGAGTCCTCACGCCTCAAAGGAATTATCTTTAGGTGGTCATTGTCAATACATACCGTACCCAACAACATATGACAAACCCCACCACATCGTCCTTCCTTGCAAGGCACACCGCATCCACCAAGGCAAGCCCCGAGGCCCCTTCAAATCGTCTCACTCGGATGCCGTTGTCTCCACGTGATCGTCAGTACGTCGGACCTCACACACGCGACAAACCCCATCTCATTGTCATCGTTTTTATGGCGCACTACCTCGGGCAAGACAAGCCCGAAGCACGGGACAAATCATCAGGAATTCTTGGCATTGCGTCGATGCCATTTTCCACGTCACTCGGCGTGGGTCTGACACGCGACGCACCCCAGCTCATTGTCATCACTTTTATGGCGCATTACCTCAGACAAGACAAGCCCCAAGCACCGTACGAATCATCAGGCTTTCATGGATTCGTCTGGAGGCCGTTTTTCCATGTCCGTGGGCATGTCACTGGGTGGCTCTGGGCACACAGGACAAGACCCACGCCCAGGGGGGGTCGCCGACCACTCCCCCCCTAAAGAGACATTTATGCATTTCCAGCTGTCCCACCAGGAAACATCAGCACTGACGAGGAGACATACTGATGGGTTCAGACAACCCTGTGGGCACCACAGCGCATGAAAGACAACACGTGTTGCCCTAAAAGAGATATGAAACCATAGGAATAGCCACCAATGTGACCCCTTAGGCACATCAAGGCCGCCATCACGTACTAGCATCCATCCCGGGTAGCGTCCAACACCGCCGAGAAGACAGGCCCCATGTCCAGAGAGGGTCCTCACGCATGAAATGAATTCTCTTTAGGTGGTCATTATCATTACATACGGGACACGAAAACACATGAATAACCACACCTCAACGTCCTTCCTTTCAAGGCACACCGCATGCACCAAGACGGGCCTCGAGGCCCCTTCAAATCGTCTCACTCGGATGCCTTTGTCTGGAAACGACTGTCAGCCCGCAAGATCACACATGCGACAAAACCCATCTCATTGTCATCGTTTTTAGGGCGCACTACCTCAGGAAAGACAAGCCCCAAGCACGGGACGAATCATCAAGAATTCATGGCATTGCGTCGATGCCATTTTCCATGTCACTGGGCATGTCATCGGGTGGCTCTAGGCACGCAGGACAAGACCCACGCCCAGGGGGGGTCGCCGACCACTCCCCCCCTAAAGAGACATTTATGCATTTCCAGCTATTCCACCAGGAAACATCAAAAGTGACGAGGAGACATACTGAGGGGTTTAGACCACCCTAAGGGCACCGCAGTGCATGAAAGACAACACGGGTTGCCCTAAAAGAGCTATGAAACCATAGGAAGGGCCACCGACGTGACCCCTTAGGCACATGAAGGCCGCCGACACGTCATGACATCCGTCCCGCGTCTCGTCCATCACCGCAGAGAAGACACGCCCCATGTCCAGAGCGGGTCCTCACGCATGAAATGAATTATCTTTAGGCGGTCATTGTCATTACATACCGTACCCAACAACATATGACAAACCCCACCACGTCGTCCTTCCTTGCAAGGCACACCGCATCCTCCAAGGCAAGCCCCGATGCCCCTTCAAATCGTCCCACTCGGGTGGCGTTGTCTCCACGTGATTGTCAGTACCTCGGACCTCACACGCGACGCACCCCGGCTCATTGTCATCACTTTTATGGCGCATTACCTCAGACAAGACAAGCCCCAAGCACCGTATGAATCCTCAAGCTTTCATGGATTTGTCTGGAGGCCATTTTTCCATGTCCGTGGGCATGTCACTAGGTGGCTCTGGGCACGCAGGACAAGACCCACGCCCAGGGGGGGTCGCCGACCACTCCCCCCCTAAAGAGACATTTATGCCTTTCCAGCTGTCCCACCAGGAAACATCAGCACTGACGAGGAGACATACTGGAGGGTTTAGACAACCCTGTGGGCACCACAGCGCATGAAAGTCAACACGTGTTGCCCTAAAAGATATATGAAACCGTAGGAACAGCCACCGATGTGACCCCTTAGGCACATGAAGGCCGCCGACACGTAGTAGCATTCATCCCGGGTAGCGTCCAACACCGCCGAGAAGACAGGCCCCATGTCCAGAGAGGGTCCTCACGCATGAAATGAATTCTCTTTAGGTGGTCATTGTCATTACATACGGGACACGACAACAGATGACAAACCCCACCGCAACGTCCTTCCTTTCAAGGCACGCCACACGCACCAAGACGGGCCTCGAGGCCCCTTCAAATCGTCTCACTCGGATGCCATTGTCTGGACACGACTGTCAGTCCGCAGGATCACACATGCGACAAACCCCATCTCATTGTCATCGTTTTTAGGGCGCACTACCTCGGGCAAGACAAGCCCCAAGCACGAGACGAATCATCAGGAATTCATGGCACTGCGTCGATGCCATTTTCCATGTCACTCGGCATGTCATTGGGTGGCTCTAGGCACGCAGGACAAGACCCACGCCCAGGGGGGGTCGCCGACCACTCCCCCCCTAAAGAGACATTTATGCATTTCCAGCTATACCACCAGGAAACATCAACAGTGACGAGGAGACATACTGAGGGGTTTAGACCACCCTAAGGGCACCGCAGTGCATGAAAGACAACACGGGTTGCCCTAAAAGAGCTATGAAACCATAGGAAGGGCCACCGACGTGACCCCTTAGGCACATGAAGGCCGCCGACACGTCATGACATCCGTCCCGCGTCTCGTCCATCACCGCAGAGAAGACACGCCCCATGTCCAGAGCGGGTCCTCACGCATGAAATGAATTATCTTTAGGCGGTCATTGTCATTACATACCGTACCCAACAACATATGACAAACCCCACCACGTCGTCCTTCCTTGCAAGGCACACCGCATCCTCCAAGGCAAGCCCCGATGCCCCTTCAAATCGTCCCACTCGGGTGGCGTTGTCTCCACGTGATTGTCAGTACCTCGGACCTCACACGCGACGCACCCCGGCTCATTGTCATCACTTTTATGGCGCATTACCTCAGACAAGACAAGCCCCAAGCACCGTATGAATCCTCAAGCTTTCATGGATTTGTCTGGAGGCCATTTTTCCATGTCCGTGGGCATGTCACTAGGTGGCTCTGGGCACGCAGGACAAGACCCACGCCCAGGGGGGGTCGCCGACCACTCCCCCCCTAAAGAGACATTTATGCCTTTCCAGCTGTCCCACCAGGAAACATCAGCACTGACGAGGAGACATACTGGAGGGTTTAGACAACCCTGTGGGCACCACAGCGCATGAAAGTCAACACGTGTTGCCCTAAAAGATATATGAAACCGTAGGAACAGCCACCGATGTGACCCCTTAGGCACATGAAGGCCGCCGACACGTAGTAGCATTCATCCCGGGTAGCGTCCAACACCGCCGAGAAGACAGGCCCCATGTCCAGAGAGGGTCCTCACGCATGAAATGAATTCTCTTTAGGTGGTCATTGTCATTACATACGGGACACGACAACAGATGACAAACCCCACCGCAACGTCCTTCCTTTCAAGGCACGCCACACGCACCAAGACGGGCCTCGAGGCCCCTTCAAATCGTCTCACTCGGATGCCATTGTCTGGACACGACTGTCAGTCCGCAGGATCACACATGCGACAAACCCCATCTCATTGTCATCGTTTTTAGGGCGCACTACCTCGGGCAAGACAAGCCCCAAGCACGAGACGAATCATCAGGAATTCATGGCACTGCGTCGATGCCATTTTCCATGTCACTCGGCATGTCATTGGGTGGCTCTAGGCACGCAGGACAAGACCCACGCCCAGGGGGGGTCGCCGACCACTCCCCCCCTAAAGAGACATTTATGCATTTCCAGCTATACCACCAGGAAACATCAACAGTGACGAGGAGACATACTGATGGGTTTAGACCACCCTAAGGGCACTGCAGTGCATGAAAGACAACACGGGTTGCCCTAAAAGAGCTATGAAACCATAGGAAGGGCCACCGACGTGACCCCTTAGGCACATGAAGGCCGCCGACACGTCATGGCATCCGCCCCGCGTCTCGTCCATCACCGCAGAGAAGACACGCCCCATGTCCAGAGCTGGTCCTCACGCCTCAAAGGAATTATCTTTAGGCGGTCATTGTCAATACATACCGTACCCAACAACATATGACAAACCCCACCACGTCGTCCTTCCTTGCAAGGCACACCGCATCCACCAAGGCAAGACCCGAGGTCCCTTCAAATCGTCCCACTCGGATGGCGTTGTCTCCACGTGATTGTCAGTACGTCGGACCTGACACGCGACGCACCCCGGCTCATTGTCATCACTTTTATGACGCATTACCTCAGACAAGACAAGCCCCAAGCACCGTACGAATAATCAAGCTTTCATGGATTTGTCTGGAGGTCGTTTTTCCATGTTCGTGGGCATGTCACTGGGTGGCTCTGGGCACGCAGGACAAGACCCACGCCCAGGGGGGGTCGCCGACCACTCCCCCCCTAAAGAGACATTTATGCATTTCCAGCTGTCCCACCAGGAAACATCAGCACTGACGAGGACACATACTGATGGGTTCAGACAACCCAATGGGCACCACAACGCATGAAAGACAGCACGTGTTGCCCTTAAAGAGCTACGAATCCATACGAACAGCCACCAAAGTGACCCCTTAGGCACACGAAGGCCGCCGACACGTCATGGCATCCGTCCCGGGTATCATCCAACACCGCCGAGAAGACAGGACCCATGTCCAGAGCGGGTCCCCGCGCATGAAATGAATTATCTTTAGGCGGTCATTGTCTTTACATTCCGAACACAACAACATGTGACAAACCCCACCTCGACGTCCTTCCTTTCAAGAAACGCCGCATGCACCAAGACGGGCCCCGAGACCCCTTCAAATCGTCTCACTCGGATGCCATTGTCTGAACGCGACTGTCAGTCCGCAGGATCTCGAAGGCGACAAACACCATCCCATTGTCATCGTTTTTATGGCGCACTACCTCGGGCAAGACAAGCCCCAAGCACGGGACGAATCATCAGGCATTCATGGCATTACGTCGATGTCATTTTGCATGTCAATGGGCATCACATTGGGTGGCTCTAGGCACGCAAGACAAGACCCACGCCCGGGGGGGTCGCCGACCACTCCCCCCCTAAAGAGACATTTATGCATTTCCAGCTATTCCACCAGGAAACATCAACACCGACGAGGAGACATACTGATGGGTTTAGACCACCCTGAGGGCAGGGCAGCGCATGAAAGGCAACACGTGTTGCCCTAAAAGAGCTATGAAACCATAGGAAGGGCCACCGACGTGACCCCTTAGGCACATGAAGGCCGCCGACACGTCATGGCATCTGTCCCACGTATCGTCCATCACCACAGCGAAGACACGCCCCATGTCCAGAGCGGGTCCCCACGCATGAAAGGAATTCTCTTTAGGCGGTCATTGTCATTACATACCGGACCCAACAACATATGACAAACCCCACCTCATTGTCCTTCCATTCAAGGCACACCGCATCCACCAAGGCAAGCCCTGAGGCCCCTTCAAATCCTCTCACCCGGATGGCGTTGTCTCCACCTGATTGTCAGTACGGAGGACCTGACACGCGACGAAACCCGGCTCATTGTCATCACTTTTATGGCGCACTACCTCGAACAAGACAAGCCCCAAGCACCGGACGAATCATCAAGCTGTCTTTGCTTTGTCCGGAGGCTGTTTTTCCATGTCCGTGGGCATGTCACTGGGTGGCTCTGGGCACGCAGGACAAGACCCACGCCCAGGGGGGGTCGCCGACCACTCCCCCCCTAAAGAGACATTTATGCATTTCCAGCTGTCCCACCAGGAAACATCAGCACTGACGAGGAGACATACTGATGGGTTTAGACAACCCTGTGGGCACCACAGCGCATGAAAGACAACACGTGTTGCCCTAAAAGAGATATGAAACCATAGGAACAGCCACTGATGTGACCCCTTAGGCACATCAAGGCCGCCGACACGTAGTAGCATTCGTCGCGGGTAGCATCCAACGCCGCCGAGAAGACAGGCCCCATGTCCAGAGCGGGTCCTCGCGCATGAAATGAATTCTCTTTAGGTGGTCATTGTCATTACATACGGGACACGACAACATATGAAAAACCCCACCTCGACGTCCTTCCTTTCAAGGCACGCCGCATGCACCAAGACGGGCCCTGAGGCCCCTTCAAATCGTCTCACTCGGATGCCATTGTCTGGACGCGACTGTCAGTCCGCAGGATCGCACATGCGACAAACCCCGTCTCATTGCCATCGTTTTTAGGGCGCACTACCTCGGGCAAGACAAGCCCCAAGCACGGGACGAATCATCAGGAATTCATGGCATTGCGTCGATGCCATTTTCCATGTCACTGGGCATGTCTGTGGGTGGCTCTCGGCACGCAGGACAAGACCCACGCCCAGGGGGGGTCGCCGACCACTCCCCCCCTAAAGAGACATTTATGCATTTCCAGCTATTCCACCAGGAAACATCAACACTGACGAGGAGACATACTGAGTGGTTTAGACCACCCAGAGGGAACCGCAGCGCATGAAAGGCAACACGTGTTGCCCTAAAAGGGCTATGAAACCATAGGAAGGGACACCGACGTGGCCCCTTAGGCACATGAAGGCCGCCGACACGTCATGGCATCCGTCCCGCGTATCGTCCAACACCGCCGAGGAGACAGGACCCATGTCCAGAGCGGGTCCTCACGCATGAAATGAATTCTCTTTAGGTGGTCATTGTCTTTACATACCGGACACAACAACATATGACAAACCCCACCTCAACGTCCTTCCTTTCAAGGCACGCCGCACGCACCAAGACGGGCCCCGAGGCCCCTTCAAATCGCCTCACTAGGATTCCATTGTCTGGACGCGATTGTCAGTCCGTAGGATCTCACAGGCGACAAACCCCACCCATCTCATTGTCATCGGTTTTATGGCGCACCACCTCGGGCAAGACAAGACCCTAGCACGGGAAGAATCATCAGGAATTCAGGGCATTGCGTCGATGCCATTTTCCATGTCACTGGGCATGTCATTGGGTGGCTCTAGGCACGCAGGACAAGACCCACGCCCAGGGGGGTCGCCGACCACTCCCCCCCTAAAGAGACATTTATGCATTTCCAGCTATCCCACCAGGAAACATCAACACTGACGAGGAGACATACTGATGGGTTTAGACCACCCTGAGGGCACCACAGCGCATGAAAGACAACACGTGTTGCCCTAAAAGAGCTATGAAACCATAGGAAGGGCCACCGACGTGACCCCTTATGCACATGAAGGCCACCGACAAGTCATGGCATCCATCCCGCGTATCGTCGATCACCGCCGAGAAGACACGCCCCATGTCCAGAGCGGGTCCTCACTCATGAAAAGAATTCTCTTTAGGTGGTAATTGTAATTACATACAGGACCCAACAACATATGAAAAACCCCACCTCGACGTCCTTCCTTTCAAGGCACGTCGCATCCACCAAGACATGCCCCGAGGCCACTTCAAATCGTCTCACTCGGATGGCTTTGTCTCCACGCGATTGTCAGTTCGTCGGACCTGACACGCGACGAACCCCGTCTCATTGTCATCGCTTTTATGGGGCACTACCGCGGGCAAGACAAGCCCCAAGCACAGGAGGAATCATCTAGAGGCCATTTTTCCATGTCTGTGGGCATGTCACTGGGTGGCTCTGGGCACGCAGGACAAGACCCACGCCCAGGGGGGGTCGCCGACCACTCCCCCCCTAAAGAGACATTTCTGCATTTCCAGCTCTCCCACCAGGAAACATCAGCACTGACGAGGAGACATACTGAGTGGTTCAGACCACCCAGAGGGAACCGCAGCGCATGAAAGACAACACGTGTTGCCCTAAAAGAGCTATGAAACCATAGGAACGGCAACCGACGTGACCCCTTAGGCACGTGAAGGCCGCCGACACGTCATGGCATCCTTCCCGCGTATCGTCGACCACCGCCGAGAAGACAGACCCCATGTCCAGAGCGGGTCCTCACGCATGAAATGAATTCTCTTTAGGTGGTCGGTGTCGTTACATACCGAACCCAACAACATATGACAAACCCCAGCTCGGCGTCCTTCCTTTCAAGGCACCCCGCATCCACCAAGACAAGCCTCGAGGCCCCTTCAAATCGTCTCACTCGGATGGCATTGTCTCCACGCGATTGTCGGTACGTAGGACCTCACACGCGACGAACCCCGGCTCATTGTCAAAGCTTTTAAGGCGCACTACCCCGGAGAAGACAAGCCCCAAGCACCGGACGAATCATCACGCATTGATGGCATTGTCTAGAGGCCATTTTTCCATGTCCGTGGGCATGTCACTGGGTGGCTCGAGGCACGCAGGACAAGACCCACGCCCAGGGGGGGTCGCCGACCACTACCCCCCTAAAGAGACATTTATGCATTTACAGCTATCCCACCAGGAAACATCAGCACTGACGAGGAGACATACTGAGTGGTTTAGACCACCCAGAGGGCACCCCAGCTCATGAAAGACAACGCGAGTTGCCCTAAAAGAGCTATGAAACCATAGGAACGGCCACCGACGTGACCCCTTAGGCACATGAAGGCCGCCGGCACGTCATGGCATCCGTCTCGCGTGTCGTCGACCACCGTCGAGAAGACAACCCCATGTCCAGAGCGGGTCCTCACGCATGAAACGAATTCTATTTAGGTGGTCATGGACGTTACATACCGGACCCAACAAGATATGGCAAACCCCAGCTCGGCGTCCTTCCTTTCAAGGCACCCCGCATCCACCAATGCAAGCCCCGATGCCCCTTCAAATCGTCTCACTCGGATGGAATTGTCTCCACGCGATTGTCAGTACGTAGGACCTGACACGCGACGAACCCCGACTCATTTTCAAAGCTTTGATGGCGCACTACCCCGGACAAGACAAGCCCCAAGCACCGGACGAATCATCAAGCATTCATGGGATTGTCTAGAGGCCATTTTTCCATGTCCGTGGGCATGTCATTGGGTGGCTCTGGGCACGCAGGACAAGACCCACGCCCAGGGGGGGTCGCCGACCACTCCCCCCCTAAAGAGACATTTATGCATTTCCAGCTATCCCACCAGGAAACATCATCAGTGACGAGGAGACATACTGAGGGGTTTAGACATCCCAGAGGTCAGTGCAGCGCATGAAAGACAACACGTGTTGCCCTAAAAGAGCTATGAAACCATAGGAACGACCACCGACGTGACCCCTTAGGCACTTGAAGGCCGCCGACACGTC
>CAUJRU010003216.1:27500-47500 GCA_963277665.1 Viscum album
AGCAAGCCAAGCCGCACTGCTCTAGAGAAGGCGAGGGAAGGGCAGGAGCGTCGAGGGACGACAAAGGAACACCAACCCACCATGCCTCCCACATCCCACCATCCAAGGAACTCCGCCACCGACAGGTGGCCTTTTAAGCAAGCCCGAACCGCAACGCTCCATGAAAGGTGAGGAAAAAGGCGGGCACGGCATGAGACTGGGCAAAAACCCATTCTTTCCAATGCCCCCCACATCCCACCGGTGAGGAAAAGGAATTACAGCGTCCCACCGCCATGCCTCCCACATCCCACCTTCCGAAGGAACTCAACCGCCATGAGGCAGATTTTAAGCAGACGAACCCACAACGCTCCAGGGACGTTGAGGAAAAGGAGTCATGACAGGAACGGAGGCCCTATGTCCCGCCGCACCCCCCACATCCCACCATTCAAAAGAACTCAACCACCGTTGAGAAACTTTTAACCAAGAACCAGGACACCAACCATGCTCATCTATCATCATCCCATCCAAGTTATATCTGTCTAGTATCGCATCGTCTTTTTAGAAAGCCCTTGGAAGACGGAACCGCAATTGTGCGAGAGAATTCAACCCAAGCATATAGACGGGGCCCCTACATCAGCACCAAAAAAATTCCACTACCAACAGGGAGAACTCCAAAGGGACAAGTGAGGGTCTTCTAGGTGGAGCTCACCCACCTGGGGATTCTTCGCTTGAGATATAACCGAGGAGAAAGTCACCCCTGGAACTGATTTAATGAGACCCGTCACAGTATCACCATCTTTCGATTAGTTTGTCCTTTACATGCGGGACCTGATCTTTGAGACAGGCATATGACTAGTGGAAGGATCAGCCATGTAGCATCACCAACAACATCTGCATTGTTTGGGGTATGACTGAGCTGACCACTCAGACCCCAACACAAGCCCAAACCGTCGTCCCGAACATTCAATTCTGTTCGATTAGTTTGTCCTTTGTACATGCACAACCTGATCTTTGAGACAAGCATATGACTAATGGAAGGATCAGCCAGGTAGCATCACCAACCACATCTGCAATGTTTGAGGTATGACTGAGCAGACCACTCAGACCCCAACACAAGCCCCAACCATCTTCCCAAATCGACAGGATTCCCCTTAATGAGTCATCACCTCCGCATGACGCTCGTGTATCTTGCAGAAACAGTAGATACACATTCTCAAGCCACCCTTATGAACATCATCACCCAAGGCATGACTGAGGAGGAAGGCACCCCAACTTGTCCAATAATGAACCATGGAAATCGTCACCCTGTTGGTGTGAGTTTCTTAGGACCCAAATAACTCGCACATGGCCCCGACAATGCGTTGAGCAAAGCACTCCCACCAATCATTGCCCAAGGCAGCTTGCTATGGTTCGCATGAAATATCGCTGAATGAGAAATTTAGGAGCACGCTCTTGCATCCTGGTGATACCGACAGTTTCGCGCTTGAACCACTACCAAAATTCCACAACGCTCCAGAGAAGGTGAGGAAAAGGCGGTACAGCAAGGGACGACAAAGGAACCCAATCCCACCATGCCTCCCACATCCCAACATCTGCAAGAACTCAACCACACTCGGTGGCTTTTAAGCATAGCCCGACCCGCAACGCTCCATGAAAGGTGAGGAAAAAGGTGGGTACGACAGGACGGGGAAACAACCCAATCCCGCCCATACCCCCCACATCCCACCAGTGAGGAAAAAGGTAGGAACGTCAGGGGATGAGGAGGGAAACCCCCATCCCGCCGTGCCTCCCACATCTCACATTCCGTAGGAACTCAACCGCCATGAGGCAGCTTTTAAGCAGACGAACCAGCAACGCTCAAGAGACGTCAAGGAAAAGGAGTCAGGGTAGGTACGGGGGTCCTATGTCCCGCCGCGCCGCCCACATCCCACCATCCACAGGATCCCACAAACCGTGAGGCGGTATTTAAGCACCCAGCCCGCAATGCTCCACAGACGGGGAGGAAAAGGCAGGCACGTCAGGGGACGGGGCAAAAACCCAATCCCGCCGCGCCTCCCACATCCCACCATCCGCAACAACTCAACCACCCTGAGGCGGCTTTTAAGCAAGCCAAGCCGCACTGCTCTAGAGAAGGCGAGGGAAGGGCAGGAGCGTCGAGGGACGACAAAGGAACACCAACCCACCATGCCTCCCACATCCCACCATCCAAGGAACTCCGCCACCGACAGGTGGCCTTTTAAGCAAGCCCGAACCGCAACGCTCCATGAAAGGTGAGGAAAAAGGCGGGCACGGCATGAGACTGGGCAAAAACCCATTCTTTCCAATGCCCCCCACATCCCACCGGTGAGGAAAAGGAATTACAGCGTCCCACCGCCATGCCTCCCACATCCCACCTTCCGAAGGAACTCAACCGCCATGAGGCAGATTTTAAGCAGACGAACCCACAACGCTCCAGGGACGTTGAGGAAAAGGAGTCATGACAGGAACGGAGGCCCTATGTCCCGCCGCACCCCCCACATCCCACCATTCAAAAGAACTCAACCACCGTTGCGAAACTTTTAACCAAGAACCAGGACACCAACCATGCTCATCTATCATCATCCCATCCAAGTTATATCTGTCTAGTATCGCATTGTCTTTTTAGCAAGCCCTTGGAAGACGGAACCGCAATTGTGCGAGAGAATTCAACCCAAGCATATAGACGGGGCCCCTACATCAGCACCAAAAAAATTCCACTACCAACAGGGAGAACTCCAAAGGGACAAGTGAGGGTCTTCTAGGTGGAGCTCACCCACCTGGGGATTCTTCGCTTGAGATATAACCGAGGAGAAAGTCACCCCTGGCACTGATTTAATGAGACCCGTCACAGTATCACCATCTTTCGATTAGTTTGTCCTTTACATGCGGGACCTGATCTTTGAGACAGGCATATGACTAGTGGAAGGATCAGCCATGTAGCATCACCAACAACATCTGCATTGTTTGGGGTATGACTGAGCTGACCACTCAGACCCCAACACAAGCCCAAACCGTCGTCCCGAACATTCAATTCTGTTCGATTAGTTTGTCCTTTGTACATGCACAACCTGATCTTTGAGACAAGCATATGACTAATGGAAGGATCAGCCAGGTAGCATCACCAACCACATCTGCAATGTTTGAGGTATGACTGAGCAGACCACTCAGACCCCAACACAAGCCCCAACCATCTTCCCAAATCGACAGGATTCCCCTTAATGAGTCATCACCTCCGCATGACGCACGTGTATCTTGCAGAAACAGTAGATACACATTCTCAAGCCACCCTTATGAACATCATCACCCAAGGCATGACTGAGGAGGAAGGCACCCCAACTTGTCCAATAATGAACCATGGAAATCGTTACCCTGTTGGTGTGAGTCTCTTAGGACACAAATAACTCGCACGTGGCCCCGACAATGCGTTGAGCAAAGCACTCCCACCAATCATTGCCCAAGGCAGCTTGCTATGGTTCGCATGGAATATCGCTGAATGAGAAATTTAGGAGCACGCTCTCGCATCCTGGTGATACCGACAGTTTCGCGCTTGAACCACTACCAAAATTCCACAACGCTCCAGAGAAGGTGAGGAAAAGGCGGTACAGCAAGGGACGACAAAGGAACCCAATCCCACCATGCCTCCCACATCCCAACATCTGCAAGAACTCAACCACACTCAGTGGATTTTAAGCAAAGCCCGACCCGCAACGCTCCATGAAAGGTGAGGAAAAAGGTGGGTACGACAGGACGGGGAAACAACCCAATCCCGCCCATACCCCCCACATCCCACCAGTGAGGGAAAAGGTAGGAACGTCAGGGGATGAGGAGGGAAACCCCCATCCCGCCGTGCCTCCCACATCTCACATTCCGTAGGAACTCAACCGCCATGAGGCAGCTTTTAAGCAGACGAACCAGCAACGCTCAAGAGACGTCGAGGAAAAGGAGTCATGGTAGGTACGGGGGTCCTATGTCCCGCCGCGCCGCCCACATCCCACCATCCACAGGATCCCACAAACCGTGAGGCGGTATTTAAGCACCCAGCCCGCAATGCTCCACAGACGGGGAGGAAAAGGCAGGCACGTCAGGGGACGGGGCAAAAACCCAATCCCGCCGCGCCCCCCACATCCCACCATCCGCAGCAACTCAACCACCCTGAGGCAGCTTTTAAGCAAGCAAAGCCGCACTGCTCTAGAGAAGGCGAGGGAAGGGCAGGAGCGTCGAGGGACGACAAAGGAACACCAACCCACCATGCCTCCCACATCCCACCATCCAAGGAACTCCGCCACCAACAGGTGGCCTTTTAAGCAAGCCCGAACCGCAACGCTCCATGAAAGGTGAGGAAAAAGGCGGGCACGGCATGAGACTGGGCAAAAACCCATTCTTTCCAATGCCCCCCACATCCCACCGGTGAGGAAAAGGAATTACAGCGTCCCACCGCCATGCTTCCCACATCCCACCTTCCGAAGGAACTCAACCGCCGTGAGGCAGATTTTAAGCAGACGAACCCACAACGCTCCAGGGACGTTGAGGAAAAGGAGTCATGACAGGAACAGAGGCCCTATGTCCCGCCGCACCCCCCACATCCCACCATTCAAAAGAACTCAACCACCGTTGCGAAACTTTTAACCAAGAACCAGGACACCAACCATGCTCATCTATCATCATCCCATCCAAGTTATATCTGTCTAGTATCGCATCGTCTTTTTAGCAAGCCCTTGGAACCCGAAACCAAAATTGTGCGAGAGAATTCAACCCAAGCATATAGACGGGGCCCGTACATCAGCACCAACAAAATTCCACTACCAACAGGGAGAACTCCAAAGGGACAAGTGAGGGTCTTCAAGGTGGAGCTCACCCACCTGGGGATTCTTCGCTTGAGGTATAACCGAGGAGAAAGTCAGCCCTGGCACTGATTTAATGAGACCCGTCACAGTATCACCATCTTTCGATTAGTTTGTCCTTTACATGCGGGACCTGATCTTTGAGACAGGCATATGACTAGTGGAAGGATCAACCATGTAGCATCACCAACCACATCTGCAATGTTTGAGGTATGACTGAGCAGACCACTCAGACCCCAACACAAGCCCAAACCGTCGTCCCGAGCATTCAATTCCATTCGATTAGTTTGTCCTTCGTACATGCACAGCCTGATCTTTGAGACAATAATATGACTAATGGAAAGATCAACCGGGTACCATCACCAACCACATCTGCAATGTTTGAGGTATGACTGAGCAGACCACTCAGACCCCAACACAAGCCCGAACCATCTCTTCCCAAATCGACATGTTTCCCCTTAATTAGTCATCACCTCTGCATGACGCTCGTGTATCTTGCAGAAACAGTAGATACACATTCTCAAGCCACCCTTATGAACATCATCACCCAAGGCATGACTGAGGAGGAAGGCACCCCAACTTGTCCAATAATGAACCATGGAAATCGTTACCCTGTTGGTGTGAGTTTCTTAGGACCCAAATAACTCGCACGTGGCCCCGACAATGCGTTGAGCAAAGCACTCCCACCAATCATTGCCCAAGGCAGCTTGCTATGGTTCGCATGGAATATCACTGAATGAGAAATTTAGGAGCACGCTCTCGCATCCTGGTGATACCGACAGTTTCGCGCTTGAACCACTACCAAAATTCCACAACGCTCCAGAGAAGGTGAGGAAAAGGCGGTACAGCAAGGGACGACAAAGGAACCCAATCCCACCATGCCTCCCACATCCCAACATCTGCAAGAACTCAACTACAATCAGTGGATTTTAAGCAAAGCCCGACCCGCAACGCTCCATGAAAGGTGAGGAAAAAGGTGGGTACGACAGGACGGGGAAACAACCCAATCCCACCCATACCCCCCACATCCCACCAGTGAGGAAAAAGGTAGGAACGTCAGGGGATGAGGAGGGAAACCCCCATCCCGCCGTGCCTCCCACATCTCACATTCCGTAGGAACTCAACCGCCATGAGGCAGCTTTTAAGCAGACGAACCAGCAACGCTCAAGAGACGTCGAGGAAAAGGAGTCATGGTAGGTACGGGGGTCCTATGTCCCGCCGCGCCGCCCACATCCCACCATCCACAGGATCCCACAAACCGTGAGGCGGTATTTAAGCACCCAGCCCGCAATGCTCCACAGACGGGGAGGAAAAGGCAGGCACGTCAGGGGACGGGGCAAAAACCCAATCCCGCCGCGCCCCCCACATCCCACCATCCGCAGCAACTCAACCGCCCTGAGGCAGCTTTTAAGCAAGCAGAGCCGCACTGCTCTAGAGAAGGCGAGGGAAGGGCAGGAGCGTCGAGGGACGACAAAGGAACACCAACCCACCATGCCTCCCACATCCCACCATCCAAGGAACTCCGCCACCAACAGGTGGCCTTTTAAGCAAGCCCGAACCGCAACGCTCCATGAAAGGTGAGGAAAAAGGCGGGCACGGCATGAGACTGGGCAAAAACCCATTCTTTCCAATGCCCCCCACATCCCACCGGTGAGGAAAAGGAATTACAGCGTCCCACCGCCATGCCTCCCACATCCCACCTTCCGAAGGAACTCAACCGCCATGAGGCAGATTTTAAGCAGACGAACCCACAACGCTCCAGGGACGTTGAGGAAAAGGAGTCATGACAGGAACGGAGGCCCTATGTCCCGCCGCACCCCCCACATCCCACCATTCAAAAGAACTCAACCACCGTTGCGAAACTTTTAACCAAGAACCAGGACACCAACCATGCTCATCTATCATCATCCCATCCAAGTTATATCTGTCTAGTATCGCATCGTCTTTTTAGCAAGCCCTTGGAACCCGAAACCAAAATTGTGCGAGAGAATTCAACCCAAGCATATAGACGGGGCCCTTACATCAGCACCAACAAAATTCCACTACCAACAGGGAGAACTCCAAAGGGACAAGTGAGGTTCTTCTAGGTGGAGCTCACCCACCTGGGGATTCTTCGCTTGATGTATAACCGAGGAGAAAGTCAGCCGTGTCACTGATTTAATGAGACCCTTCACAGTATCACCATCTTTCGATTAGTTTGTCCTTGTACATGCAGGACCTGATCTTTGAGACACGCATATGACTAGTGGAAGGATCACCCATGTAGCGTCACTAACCACATCTGCAATGTTTGAGGTATGACTGAGCAGACCACTCAGACCCCAACACAAGCCTAAACCGTCGTCCCGAGCATTCAATTCCATTCGATTAGTTTGTCCTTTGTACATGCACGACCTGATCTTTGATACAAGCATATGACTAATGGAAGGATCAGCCAGGTAGCATCACCAACCACATCTGCAATGTTTGAGGTATGACTGAGCAAACCACTCAGACCCCAACACAAGCCCAAACCATCTTCCCAAATCGACATGTTTCCCCTTAATTAGTCATCACCTCTGTATGACGCTCGTGTATCTTGCAAAAACAATAGATACACATTCTTCGCTTGATGTATAACCGAGGAGAACGTCAAACTTGTCACTGATTTAATGAGACCCTTCACAGTATCACCATCTTTCGGTTAGTTTGTCCCTGTACATGCACAGACTGATCTTTGAGACAAGCATATGACTAGTGTTCTCATCGGATATCCAACCAAGCCAAACCGTGTTCCATCATTCACATGGAAACATGTACAAGGACCAAATGAAAGCGAGGAGAAATTAAACCCCCACTTACGGATGAGGGTGCCAACGAGACCAACGTTCCCTTCCCAAAAAAGGGAGACCGCAGTATCTTGACAACCATCCACCACTCCCACACAATCGCGTAAGCACAACCATCAACCCACACAACTGACCGTCACGCCTCGAGGGAAGCAACCCGAGAGGCATCACAATGCAGCACATGAAGGCAGGGAAAGCCCGCTATGCATGACACAAGGGAAGGATTGATATACCCAACCCCCTAGCGCCAACGAGACCAACGTTCCATTCCCAAAAAAGGGAGACCGCAGTATCTTGACAACCATCCACCACTTCCACACAATCGCATAAGGGCAACCATCAACCCACACAACTGATCATGCACAACCTGATCTTTGAGACAAGCATATGACTAGTAGAAGGATCAGCCATGTAGCATCACCAACAACATCTGCATTGTTTGAGGTATGACTGAGCTCACCACTCAGACCCCAACACAAGCCCAAACCATCATCCCGAACATTCAATTCCGTTCCATTAGTTTGTCCTTTGTACATGCACAACCTGATCTTTGGGACAAGCATATGACTAATGGAAGGATCAGCCAGGTTGCATCACCAACCACATCTGCAATGTTTGAGGTATGACTGAGCAGACCACTCAGACCCCAACACAAGCCCAAACCGTCTTTCCAAATCGACAGGAACCCAATTAATGAGTCATCACCTCTGCATGATGCTCAATACCGCAATTGTGCGAGAGAATTCAACCCAAGCATATAAACAGGGCCCGTATATCATAACTGACAAAATTCCACTACCAACAAGGAGAACTCCGAAGGGACAAGTGAGGGTCTTCTAGGTGGAGCTCACCCACCTGGGGATTCTTCTCTTGATGTATAACTGAGGAGAAAGTCAGCCCTGGCACTAATTTAATGAGACCCATCACAGTATCACCATCTTTCGATTAGTTTGTCTTTGTACATGCGGGACCTGATCTTTGAGTCAAGCATATGACTAGTTGAAGGATCAGCCATGTAGCATCACCAACAACATCTGCATTGTTTGAGGTATGACTGAGCTAACCACTCAGACCCCAACACAAGCCCAAACCGTCGTCCCGAACATTCAATTCCATTCGATTAGTTTTTCCTTTGTACATGCACCACCTGATCTTTGGGACAAGCATATGACTAATGGAAGGATCAGCCAGGTAGCATCACCAACCACATCTGCAATGTTTGAGGTATGACTGAGCAAACCACTCAGACCCCAACACAAGCCCAAACCATCTTCCCAAATCGACAGGATTCCCCTTAATGAGTCATCACCTCTGCGTGACGACGCTCGTGTATCTTGTCGAAACAATAGATACACATTCTTCGCTTGATGTATAACCGAGGAGAACGTCAAACTTGTCACTGATTTAATGAGACCCTTCACAATATCACCATCTTTCGGTTAGTTTGTCCCTGTACATGCACAGACTGATCTTTGAGACAAGCATTTGACTAGTGTTCTCAACGGATATCCAACCAAGCCAAACCGTGTTCCATCATTCACATGGAAACATGCACAAGGACCAAATGAAAGCGAGGAGAAATTAATCCCCCACTTACGGATGAGGGTGCCAACGAGACCAACGTTCCCTTCCCAAAAAAGGGAGACCGCAGTATCTTGACAACCATCCACCACTCCCACACAATCGCGTAAGCACAACCATCAACCCACACAACTGACCGTGACGCCTCAAGGGAAGCAACCCGAGAGGCATCACAATGCAGCACATGAAGGCAGGGAAAGCCCGCTATGCATGACACAAGGGAAGGATTTATATACCCAACCCCCTAGAGCCAAGGAGACCAACGTTCCCTTCCCAAAAAAGGGAGACCGCAGTATCTTGACAACCATCCACCACTCCCACACAATCGCGTAAGCACAACCATCAACCCACACAACTGACTGTGACACCTCGAGGGAAGCAACCCGAGAGACATCACAATGCAGCACATGAAGGCAGGGAAAGCCCGCTATGCATGACACAAGGGAAGGATTTATATACCCAACCCCCTAGAGCCAAGGAGACCAACGTTCCCTTCCCAAAAAAGGGAGACCGCAGTATCTTGACAACCATCCACCACTCCCACACAATCGCGTAAGCACAACCATCAACCCACACAACTGACCGTGACGCCTCAAGGGAAGCAACCCCAGAGGCATCACAATGCAGCACATGAAGGCAGGGAAAGCCCGCTATGCATGACACAAGGGAAGGATTTATATACCCAACCCCCTAGAGCCAAGGAGACCAACGTTCCCTTCCCAAAAAAGGGAGACCGCAGTATCTTGACAACCATCCACCACTCCCACACAATCGCGTAAGCACAACCATCAACCCACACAACTGACTGTGACGCCTCGAGGGAAGCAACCCGAGAGACATCACAATGCAGCACATGAAGGCAGGGAAAGCCCGCTATGCATGACACAAGGGAAGGATTTATATACCCAACCCCCTAGAGCCAACGAGACCAACGTTCCCTTCCCAAAAAAGGGAGACCGCAGTATCTTGACAGCCATCCACCACTCCCACACAATCGCGTAAGCACAACCATCAACCCACACAACTGACCGTGACGCCTCGAGGGAAGCAACCCGAGAGGCATCACAATGCAGCACATGAAGGCAGGGAAAGCCCGCTATGCATGACACAAGGGAAGGATTGATATACCCAACCCCCTAGAGCCAACGAGACCAACGTTCCCTTCCCAAAAAAGGGAGACCGCAGTATCTTGACAACCATCCACCACTCCCACACAATCGCGTAAGCACAACCATCAACCCACACAACTGACCGTGACGCCTCGAGGGAAGCAACCCGAGAGGCATCACAATGCAGCACATGAAGGCAGGGAAAGCCCGCTATGCATGACACAAGGGAAGGATTGATATACCCAACCCCCTAGAGCCAACGAGACCAACGTTCCCTTCCCAAAAAAGGGAGACCGCGGTATCTTGACAACCATCCACCACTCCCACACAATCGCATAAGCGCAACCATCAACCCACACAACTGATCATGCAGGACCTGATCTTTGAGACAAGCATATGACTAGTGGAAGGATCAGACATGTAGAATCACCAACAACATCTGCATTGTTTGAGGTATGACTGAGCTCACCACTCAGACCCCAACACAAGCCCAAACCGTCGTCCCGAACATTCAATTCCGTTCGATTAGTTTGTCCATTGTACATGCACAACCTGATCTTTGAGACAAGCATATGACTAATGGAAGGATCAACAAGGTTGCATCACCAACCAAATCTGCAATGTTTGAGGTATGACCCCACCTCAACGTCCTTCCCTTCAAGGCACGCCGCATGCACCAAGACGGGCCTCGAGGCCCCTTCAAATCGTCTCACTCGGATGCCATTGTCTGGAAACGACTATCAGCCCGCAAGATCACACATGCGACAAACCCCATCTCGTTGTCATCGTTTTTAGGGCGCACTACCTCGGGAAAGACAAGCCCCAAGCACGGGACGAATCATCGAGAATTCATGGCATTGCGTCCATGCCATTTTCCATGTCACTGGGCATGTCATCGGGTGGCTCTAGGCACGCAGGACAAGACCCACGCCCAGGGGGGGTCGCCGACCACTCCCCCCCCTAAAGAGACATTTATGCATTTCCAGCTATTCCACCAGGAAACATCAACAGTGACGAGGAGACATACTGATGGGTTTAGACCACCCTAAGGGCACCGCAGTGCATGAAAGACAACACGGGTTGCCCTAAAAGAGCTATGAAACCATAGGAAGGGCCACCGACGTGACCCCTTAGGCACATGAAGGCCGCCGACACGTCATGGCATCCGTCCCGCGTCTCGTCCATCACCGCAGAGAAGACACGCCCCATGTCCAGAGCGGGTCCTCACGCATGAAAGGAATTATCTTGAGGCGGTCATTGTCATTACATACCGTACCCAACAACATATGACAAACCCCACCACGTCGTCCTTCCTTGCAAGGCACACCGCATCCTCCAAGGCAAGCCCCGATGCCCCTTCAAATCGTCCCACTCGGGTGGCGTTGTCTCCACGTGATTGTCAGTACGTCGGACCTGACACGCGACGCACCCCGGCTCATTGTCATCACTTTTATGGCGCATTACCTCAGACAAGACAAGCCCCAAGCACCGTATGAATCCTCAAGCTTTCATGGATTTGTCTGGAGGCCATTTTTCCATGTCCGTGGGCATGTCACTAGGTGGCTCTGGGCACGCAGGACAAGACCCACGCCCAGGGGGGGTCGCCGACCACTCCCCCCCTAAAGAGACATTTATGCATTTTCAGCTGTCCCACCAGGAAACATCAGCACTGACGAGGAGACATACTAACGGGTTTAGACAACCCTGTGGGCACCACAGCGCATGAAAGACAACACGTGTTGCCCTAAAAGATATATGAAACCATAGGAACAGCCACCGATGTGACCCCTTAGGCACATGAAGGCCGCCGACACGTAGTAGCATTCATCCCGGGTAGCGTCCAACACCGCCGAGAAGACAGGCCCCATGTCCAGAGAGGGTCCTCACGCATGAAATGAATTCTCTTTAGGTGGTCATTGTCATTACATACGGGACACGACAACAGATGACAAACCCCACCGCAACGTCCTTCCTTTCAAGGCACGCCACACGCACCAAGACGGGCCTCGAGGCCCCTTCAAATCGTCTCACTCGGATGCCATTGTCTGGACACGACTGTCAGTCCGCAGGATCACACATGCGACAAACCCCATCTCATTGTCATCGTTTTTAGGGCGCACTACCTCGGGCAAGACAAGCCCCAAGCACGGGACGAATCATCAGAAATTCATGGCACTGCGTCGATGCCATTTTCCATGTCACTCGGCATGTCAGTGGGTGGCTCTAGGCACGCAGGACAAGACCCACGCCCAGGGGGGGTCGCCGACCACTCCCCCCCTAAAGAGACATTTATGCATTTCCAGCTATACCACCAGGAAACATCAACAGTGACGAGGAGACATACTGATGGGTTTAGACCACCCTAAGGGCACCGCAGTGCATGAAAGACAACACGGGTTGCCCTAAAAGAGCTATGAAACCATAGGAAGGGCCACCGACGTGACCCCTTAGGCACATGAAGGCCGCCGACACGTCATGGCATCCGTCCCGCGTCTCGTCCATCACCGCAGAGAAGACGCGCCCCATGTCCAGAGCGAGTCCTCACGCCTCAAAGGAATTATCTTTAGGTGGTCATTGTCAATACATACCGTACCCAACAACATATGACAAACCCCACCACATCGTCCTTCCTTGCAAGGCACACCGCATCCACCAAGGCAAGCCCCGAGGCCCCTTCAAATCGTCTCACTCGGATGCCGTTGTCTCCACGTGATCGTCAGTACGTCGGACCTCACACACGCGACAAACCCCATCTCATTGTCATCGTTTTTATGGCGCACTACCTCGGGCAAGACAAGCCCGAAGCACGGGACAAATCATCAGGAATTCTTGGCATTGCGTCGATGCCATTTTCCACGTCACTCGGCGTGGGTCTGACACGCGACGCACCCCAGCTCATTGTCATCACTTTTATGGCGCATTACCTCAGACAAGACAAGCCCCAAGCACCGTACGAATCATCAGGCTTTCATGGATTCGTCTGGAGGCCGTTTTTCCATGTCCGTGGGCATGTCACTGGGTGGCTCTGGGCACACAGGACAAGACCCACGCCCAGGGGGGGTCGCCGACCACTCCCCCCCTAAAGAGACATTTATGCATTTCCAGCTGTCCCACCAGGAAACATCAGCACTGACGAGGAGACATACTGATGGGTTCAGACAACCCTGTGGGCACCACAGCGCATGAAAGACAACACGTGTTGCCCTAAAAGAGATATGAAACCATAGGAATAGCCACCAATGTGACCCCTTAGGCACATCAAGGCCGCCATCACGTACTAGCATCCATCCCGGGTAGCGTCCAACACCGCCGAGAAGACAGGCCCCATGTCCAGAGAGGGTCCTCACGCATGAAATGAATTCTCTTTAGGTGGTCATTATCATTACATACGGGACACGAAAACACATGAATAACCACACCTCAACGTCCTTCCTTTCAAGGCACACCGCATGCACCAAGACGGGCCTCGAGGCCCCTTCAAATCGTCTCACTCGGATGCCTTTGTCTGGAAACGACTGTCAGCCCGCAAGATCACACATGCGACAAAACCCATCTCATTGTCATCGTTTTTAAGGCGCACTACCTCGGGAAAGACAAGCCCCAAGCACGGGACGAATCATCAAGAATTCATGGCATTGCGTCGATGCCATTTTCCATGTCACTGGGCATGTCATCGGGTGGCTCTAGGCACGCAGGACAAGACCCACGCCCAGGGGGGGTCGCCGACCACTCCCCCCCTAAAGAGACATTTATGCATTTCCAGCTATTCCACCAGGAAACATCAAAAGTGACGAGGAGACATACTGAGGGGTTTAGACCACCCTAAGGGCACCGCAGTGCATGAAAGACAACACGGGTTGCCCTAAAAGAGCTATGAAACCATAGGAAGGGCCACCGACGTGACCCCTTAGGCACATGAAGGCCGCCGACACGTCATGACATCCGTCCCGCGTCTCGTCCATCACCGCAGAGAAGACACGCCCCATGTCCAGAGCGGGTCCTCACGCATGAAATGAATTATCTTTAGGCGGTCATTGTCATTACATACCGTACCCAACAACATATGACAAACCCCACCACGTCGTCCTTCCTTGCAAGGCACACCGCATCCTCCAAGGCAAGCCCCGATGCCCCTTCAAATCGTCCCACTCGGGTGGCGTTGTCTCCACGTGATTGTCAGTACGTCGGACCTGACACGCGACGCACCCCGGCTCATTGTCATCACTTTTATGGCGCATTACCTCAGACAAGACAAGCCCCAAGCACCGTATGAATCCTCAAGCTTTCATGGATTTGTCTGGAGGCCATTTTTCCATGTCCGTGGGCATGTCACTAGGTGGCTCTGGGCACGCAGGACAAGACCCACGCCCAGGGGGGGTCGCCGACCACTCCCCCCCTAAAGAGACATTTATGCCTTTCCAGCTGTCCCACCAGGAAACATCAGCACTGACGAGGAGACATACTGGAGGGTTTAGACAACCCTGTGGGCACCACAGCGCATGAAAGTCAACACGTGTTGCCCTAAAAGATATATGAAACCGTAGGAACAGCCACCGATGTGACCCCTTAGGCACATGAAGGCCGCCGACACGTAGTAGCATTCATCCCGGGTAGCGTCCAACACCGCCGAGAAGACAGGCCCCATGTCCAGAGAGGGTCCTCACGCATGAAATGAATTCTCTTTAGGTGGTCATTGTCATTACATACGGGACACGACAACAGATGACAAACCCCACCGCAACGTCCTTCCTTTCAAGGCATGCCACACGCACCAAGACGGGCCTCGAGGCCCCTTCAAATCGTCTCACTCGGATGCCATTGTCTGGACACGACTGTCAGTCCGCAGGATCACACATGCGACAAACCCCATCTCATTGTCATCGTTTTTAGGGCGCACTACCTCGGGCAAGACAAGCCCCAAGCACGAGACGAATCATCAGGAATTCATGGCACTGCGTCGATGCCATTTTCCATGTCACTCGGCATGTCATTGGGTGGCTCTAGGCACGCAGGACAAGACCCACGCCCAGGGGGGGTCGCCGACCACTCCCCCCCTAAAGAGACATTTATGCATTTCCAGCTATACCACCAGGAAACATCAACAGTGACGAGGAGACATACTGATGGGTTTAGACCACCCTAAGGGCACTGCAGTGCATGAAAGACAACACGGGTTGCCCTAAAAGAGCTATGAAACCATAGGAAGGGCCACCGACGTGACCCCTTAGGCACATGAAGGCCGCCGACACGTCATGGCATCCGCCCCGCGTCTCGTCCATCACCGCAGAGAAGACACGCCCCATGTCCAGAGCTGGTCCTCACGCCTCAAAGGAATTATCTTTAGGCGGTCATTGTCAATACATACCGTACCCAACAACATATGACAAACCCCACCACGTCGTCCTTCCTTGCAAGGCACACCGCATCCACCAAGGCAAGACCCGAGGCCCCTTCAAATCGTCCCACTCGGATGGCGTTGTCTCCACGTGATTGTCAGTACGTCGGACCTGACACGCGACGCACCCCGGCTCATTGTCATCACTTTTATGACGCATTACCTCAGACAAGACAAGCCCCAAGCACCGTACGAATAATCAAGCTTTCATGGATTTGTCTGGAGGTCGTTTTTCCATGTTCGTGGGCATGTCACTGGGTGGCTCTGGGCACGCAGGACAAGACCCACGCCCAGGGGGGGTCGCCGACCACTCCCCCCCTAAAGAGACATTTATGCATTTCCAGCTGTCCCACCAGGAAACATCAGCACTGACGAGGACACATACTGATGGGTTCAGACAACCCAATGGGCACCACAACGCATGAAAGACAGCACGTGTTGCCCTTAAAGAGCTACGAATCCATACGAACAGCCACCAAAGTGACCCCTTAGGCACACGAAGGCCGCCGACACGTCATGGCATCCGTCCCGGGTATCATCCAACACCGCCGAGAAGACAGGACCCATGTCCAGAGCGGGTCCCCGCGCATGAAATGAATTATCTTTAGGCGGTCATTGTCTTTACATTCCGAACACAACAACATGTGACAAACCCCACCTCGACGTCCTTCCTTTCAAGAAACGCCGCATGCACCAAGACGGGCCCCGAGACCCCTTCAAATCGTCTCACTCGGATGCCATTGTCTGAACGCGACTGTCAGTCCGCAGGATCTCGAAGGCGACAAACACCATCCCATTGTCATCGTTTTTATGGCGCACTACCTCGGGCAAGACAAGCCCCAAGCACGGGACGAATCATCAGGCATTCATGGCATTACGTCGATGTCATTTTGCATGTCAATGGGCATCACATTGGGTGGCTCTAGGCACGCAAGACAAGACCCACGCCCGGGGGGGTCGCCGACCACTCCCCCCCTAAAGAGACATTTATGCATTTCCAGCTATTCCACCAGGAAACATCAACACCGACGAGGAGACATACTGATGGGTTTAGACCACCCTGAGGGCAGGGCAGCGCCTGAAAGGCAACACGTGTTGCCCTAAAAGAGCTATGAAACCATAGGAAGGGCCACCGACGTGACCCCTTAGGCACATGAAGGCCGCCGACACGTCATGGCATCCGTCCCACGTATCGTCCATCACCACAGCGAAGACACGCCCCATGTCCAGAGCGGGTCCCCACGCATGAAAGGAATTCTCTTTAGGCGGTCATTGTCATTACATACCGGACCCAACAACATATGACAAACCCCACCTCATTGTCCTTCCATTCAAGGCACACCGCATCCACCAAGGCAAGCCCTGAGGCCCCTTCAAATCCTCTCACCCGGATGGCGTTGTCTCCACCTGATTGTCAGTACGGAGGACCTGACACGCGACGAAACCCGGCTCATTGTCATCACTTTTATGGCGCACTACCTCGAACAAGACAAGCCCCAAGCACCGGACGAATCATCAAGCTGTCTTTGCTTTGTCCGGAGGCTGTTTTTCCATGTCCGTGGGCATGTCACTGGGTGGCTCTGGGCACGCAGGACAAGACCCACGCCCAGGGGGGGTCGCCGACCACTCCCCCCCTAAAGAGACATTTATGCATTTCCAGCTGTCCCACCAGGAAACATCAGCACTGACGAGGAGACATACTGATGGGTTTAGACAACCCTGTGGGCACCACAGTGCATGAAAGACAACACGTGTTGCCCTAAAAGAGATATGAAACCATAGGAACAGCCACTGATGTGACCCCTTAGGCACATCAAGGCCGCCGACACGTAGTAGCATTCGTCGCGGGTAGCATCCAACGCCGCCGAGAAGACAGGCCCCATGTCCAGAGCGGGTCCTCGCGCATGAAATGAATTCTCTTTAGGTGGTCATTGTCATTACATACGGGACACGACAACATATGAAAAACCCCACCTCGACGTCCTTCCTTTCAAGGCACGCCGCATGCACCAAGACGGGCCCTGAGGCCCCTTCAAATCGTCTCACTCGGATGCCATTGTCTGGACGCGACTGTCAGTCCGCAGGATCGCACATGCGACAAACCCCGTCTCATTGCCATCGTTTTTAGGGCGCACTACCTCGGGCAAGACAAGCCCCAAGCACGGGACGAATCATCAGGAATTCATGGCATTGCGTCGATGCCATTTTCCATGTCACTGGGCATGTCTGTGGGTGGCTCTCGGCACGCAGGACAAGACCCACGCCCAGGGGGGGTCGCCGACCACTCCCCCCCTAAAGAGACATTTATGCATTTCCAGCTATTCCACCAGGAAACATCAACACTGACGAGGAGACATACTGAGTGGTTTAGACCACCCAGAGGGAACCGCAGCGCATGAAAGGCAACACGTGTTGCCCTAAAAGGGCTATGAAACCATAGGAAGGGACACCGACGTGGCCCCTTAGGCACATGAAGGCCGCCGACACGTCATGGCATCCGTCCCGCGTATCGTCCAACACCGCCGAGGAGACAGGACCCATGTCCAGAGCGGGTCCTCACGCATGAAATGAATTCTCTTTAGGTGGTCATTGTCTTTACATACCGGACACAACAACATATGACAAACCCCACCTCAACGTCCTTCCTTTCAAGGCACGCCGCACGCACCAAGACGGGCCCCGAGGCCCCTTCAAATCGCCTCACTAGGATTCCATTGTCTGGACGCGATTGTCAGTCCGTAGGATCTCACAGGCGACAAACCCCACCCATCTCATTGTCATCGGTTTTATGGCGCACCACCTCGGGCAAGACAAGACCCTAGCACGGGAAGAATCATCAGGAATTCAGGGCATTGCGTCGATGCCATTTTCCATGTCACTGGGCATGTCATTGGGTGGCTCTAGGCACGCAGGACAAGACCCACGCCCAGGGGGGTCGCCGACCACTCCCCCCCTAAAGAGACATTTATGCATTTCCAGCTATCCCACCAGGAAACATCAACACTGACGAGGAGACATACTGATGGGTTTAGACCACCCTGAGGGCACCACAGCGCATGAAAGACAACACGTGTTGCCCTAAAAGAGCTATGAAACCATAGGAAGGGCCACCGACGTGACCCCTTATGCACATGAAGGCCACCGACAAGTCATGGCATCCATCCCGCGTATCGTCGATCACCGCCGAGAAGACACGCCCCATGTCCAGAGCGGGTCCTCACTCATGAAAAGAATTCTCTTTAGGTGGTAATTGTAATTACATACAGGACCCAACAACATATGAAAAACCCCACCTCGACGTCCTTCCTTTCAAGGCACGTCGCATCCACCAAGACATGCCCCGAGGCCACTTCAAATCGTCTCACTCGGATGGCTTTGTCTCCACGCGATTGTCAGTTCGTCGGACCTGACACGCGACGAACCCCGTCTCATTGTCATCGCTTTTATGGGGCACTACCGCGGGCAAGACAAGCCCCAAGCACAGGAGGAATCATCTAGATGCCATTTTTCCATGTCTGTGGGCATGTCACTGGGTGGCTCTGGGCACGCAGGACAAGACCCACGCCCAGGGGGGGTCGCCGACCACTCCCCCCCTAAAGAGACATTTCTGCATTTCCAGCTCTCCGACCAGGAAACATCAGCACTGACGAGGAGACATACTGAGTGGTTCAGACCACCCAGAGGGAACCGCAGCGCATGAAAGACAACACGTGTTGCCCTAAAAGAGCTATGAAACCATAGGAACGGCAACCGACGTGACCCCTTAGGCACGTGAAGGCCGCCGACACGTCATGGCATCCTTCCCGCGTATCGTCGACCACCGCCGAGAAGACAGACCCCATGTCCAGAGCGGGTCCTCACGCATGAAATGAATTCTCTTTAGGTGGTCGGTGTCGTTACATACCGAACCCAACAACATATGACAAACCCCAGCTCGGCGTCCTTCCTTTCAAGGCACCCCGCATCCACCAAGACAAGCCTCGAGGCCCCTTCAAATCGTCTCACTCGGATGGCATTGTCTCCACGCGATTGTCGGTACGTAGGACCTCACACGCGACGAACCCCGACTCATTGTCAAAGCTTTTAAGGCGCACTACCCCGGAGAAGACAAGCCCCAAGCACCGGACGAATCATCACGCATTGATGGCATTGTCTAGAGGCCATTTTTCCATGTCCGTGGGCATGTCACTGGGTGGCTCGAGGCACGCAGGACAAGACCCACGCCCAGGGGGGGTCGCCGACCACTACC
>CAUJRU010003217.1:0-54051 GCA_963277665.1 Viscum album
GTTGTGCCAACGAACCTGCGCTCGAGTAGTAAAAACATCTGCTTAGCATCCAGGAGGTCATGGGATCAAGTCTCATTGGACACATATACTATTACAATACTATGCAGACGGTGACGTGGATGGTGACGCAGGCAGGCGGTGACGCATTGTAACGTCCCCGACCCGGAATCCACTAAACCAGTGCTCCGAGCCGGGTGGTTACATGGCCTTAAGCGCGCCTCCCCGTATTCCAAAGGCTACCGACTAGCAGCAGGGGTCTATGGGGTCAAGTGGGGAAACTATACCCCCTTTTTATCAGAGTAAACCACAACAGAATAACCAAATAGCGGAAACAATAACCAATAAACAAGGAACATGTATAACAACCATTTCAAATAAATATGTCATGTCATACTACAGTGCAAGAGTGAACAAAATCCCAAAAATAAAGACAATGGCCAAAATCCCAAAATGTTCTCGACTCCAAGCTCGGATCCTCCACCAAGAGCTACCCATGTCCACTCAGCTAACTAGTAAGGACCATTGCCCTTGTCCTGACCTGTAAACATAAAGTCTTCTCGGGTACCCAACGGCAGCCCGAGCAGGGTGTGAGTACAACTCAATAGGCCACCACCAACTGTGTCTACAAAATATCCCGTATAAACAGATAGTGCACACAAGAGAAATATGAATGATAATTGCCAAGTAACTATTTAAGGTACCATTAACCAGTTTAGAGCCAAGCCATTTCCACTTCCATTATCATTCATTACACACCCATTATCACTATATACCATTTCATCACATTTCCATGGGTTAATCACATACATTATGTTACATGGGTCTAAGGCCAACAATCAAATGCAAGAGGGAAAACACATCGTTATCCTATCTCACTAGGACTAACTCCCTCATAGCAACCATATCCTCACCTCGAAGCCTCAGTCCGGGTGGATGAAACCATTAGGAGAATAGACCCTCAGTCCCCTTTCATAACCCGTGCATTTAGGGTGGAGTTTAGAACCTCAGCCTTCACTCGACCCGTGGGCGTAGATCCTCAAGTCATACCTCACACTACCAAGCCATGTGCACATGCTTATATATAAGTAACCATCAACCTTCCAACCATTGCCCATCGGCAACCATCATTCACAATAACCCACATGGGAAACCACATCATGCCTTAACCCATTAACACATTAACATTTCACCTCATTTAACCATTCACCCAATTCCCATATGTTATGCCTATCTCACTAAGCATTCAACATTAAACCCATAATCTATCCCATTATGGTCTTTAATCAGTTTACACATTAACCCATTTAACCCGTTCATCATTCTCATGAATCAACCATTTAACTCATTCCACTTTAACCCTTAGGTTATTTCTAAGTCTAGGTGAATCACCTAACTTCTATTCTAAGTTTAACCAAACATGCCAACATATTTATCAAGGGTTCTATAATTCATTATAACAAGGTCACTTGTTTAATATCAAACCCTAATCCGAGAAAAGATGGCACATCCCATGGATGGCCCAATTAGGTCAAGTCAATCCCAAAACATCCCACGGGGATCGTGAGGGTTTCCATTTTCCATTTTAGACACCAATATTACCAAATATTCCTAGGTTATTCAAAACATAACCAAGGGAAAACAAGAGCACAAGTAAACATGCACAAAACCCTAAATAACCATGGGATAAAACTTGTAGACCACCTACCTAGAATCCGCAGTTGAACGCACCCTCAATCAAGTCCTTAAACCTCGATTCGACCAACCCTTGGAGCTTCAACCTAGAACTCACACAAAAGACAAGGTTTTAGGGTTTCGGAACAAGAGGGAGAAAAGATACAAACCCTAAACCAAGAAAAGAACCAAGGAGGAGATTAGCCTTACCCGGAGCTTCAATCCGCAACCAACGTCACCAAAAACGCCTTAGAAACGAGGGAGATCGATCTCTTGGATCTCTTGGGCGGATTGGTTCATTCCTAGGGTGAAGAGGGAGGAAATGGAGGAAAATCCTGAGTTGGGGTTATAAATCCCAAAGTGGCAATTTTGTAAATTTTCCAACTTTAAGTGGTTGCACGGTTTAGCCGCAGGGTTTGGAAAACCGTGCGGAAACCGTGCACACGCCACTACCCGAAGTAGGTGGAGTCACACGATTTAGCCGCACGGTTTGGAAAACCATGCACAAACCATGTGCTCGCTTCTGTCTAGAGGAGGGAGGGTCGCACGACTTAGTCTGGGCAGGCCGCATGGTTTGGCTGACCGTGCGCAGGTCGTGCGCCTTGGTATGCTTTGCCCAGACTTCCCTTCTTTCATGCCCGGATCCCTCGGAACACCCCCAAGGCCTCTCACACTTCCAAGAAACCTTTTAAATCCCCAAAATCAAAGGGTTCAACCCAAAACACAACAAAACATACCTTTCCAAAAACCGGGATCTTACAACCTCCCCACCTTCTAACGACTCGTCCTCGAGCCGATCTTCTAAGCCTTATTGCTCCACTGAAGAGAAGAGTTTGGGCCACTGAGCCCGCATATCTGATTCCCACTCCCAAGTTTCTTCTTGAACTCTCCCATGATTCCATAGTACTCGCACTAATGGCATAAACTTGCCTCGCACGACCTTTTCACTATGATCCACCACACGAACTGGATGCTCCTCAAAGGACGCATCAACCTCAAGATCCACATCCTCAACATCAACAACATGAGATGGTTCAGGGTGATACCGTCAAAGCTGCGACACATGAAACACATCATGCATCCTACCATACCATTGTGGAAGAGCCAATCGGTATGCCACTAGTCCGATCCTCTCCACAATCTCAAAAGGTCCCACATACCTGGGTGCCAACTTACCCTGCTTCCGAATCTGTCAGTGACCCAACCTTGGCGACACCTGAAGGAACACTTTGTCATCCACCTCAAACTCAAGAGGTCTACTCCTCCGATCTGCATACGACTTCTTCCTACTCTGAGTCATAGCCATTCGCTTACTGATCAACTGAACTCTCTCTGAAGTCTCATGCACGAGACTCGGCCCCAACAACTCAGATTCACCGGTCTCTAGCCAACACAACGGAGATCTACATGGTCTCCCATAAAGCGCCTCAAATGGTGCCATCTTAATTGTAGCCTGAAAACTATTGTTGTAGGAAAACTCAACCAACGATAAGTGCCTCTCCCAAGAACCACCAAAGTCCAAGACACAAGCTCTCAACATGTCTTCCAACACTTGGATCGTACGCTCTGACTGCCCGTCCGTTTGCAGGTGGAAAGCCGTACTCAAAAACACCTGCTTACCAAGCACCTTCTGCAACCCTTGCCAAAAGCGCGATGTGAAACGTGGATCTCGGTCTGAAAATATGGTCTGTGGTACCCCATGCAACCGCACTATCTCCCGAACGTACAGCTCACTCAATTGGTCGACTGTATAGATCTCCTGAATCGGTAAGAAATGAGCCGCTTTCGTTAACCGATCCACAACTACCAAAATTGCATTATTCTTCCGCGGCGTCCTCGGAAGACCCATGACAAAATACATCATTACATCTTCCCACTTCCATTCTAGAATGGGCAATGGATTCAACAAACCACCTGGTCATTGATGCTCGGCATTCACCTACTGACAGGTAAGACGCCGTGCCACAAAGCTCGCAACTTCCTTCTTCATTCCAGGCCACCAAAACTACCTTCGGAGATCACGGTACATCTTGGTCAAACCAGGATGCACTGCCCACTTTGACGCATAGAACTCATTCATTAACTCTTCCCGCACACACATGGGCACAACCACACGATCACGAACGCGAACAACACCTTCCGCGTCGACGAACCAACCACAAGGTAGCTCTCCACCTTTAAGATTTTTCTTCATGGCCAAACACTCAGGATCATCAAGCTGACCTCCCTTAACTCGACTCAAAAGCATCGACTCCATCATTAAGGAAGCAAGAGTGACCTGAACACTTTCCTCCTACACCTATAGGTGCATCTCTGCAAACAAAGCCATCACCCTCCACTCGGTGATGGACTCCTGAACTGCCTGATTCTGAATCTTCCTGCTCAGAGCATCAACAACATTGTTCTCCTTTCCCGGCATGTACACCAACTCAAAGTCAAAAGACTAGAGATATTCAACCCATATTCGATGCTGAAGATTCAGATCCCGCTGTGAGAAGATGTACTTTAATCTCTTATGGTCCGTAAACACGGTAAATCGTTCCCCCAACAGATAGTGTCTCCAGCACTTCAAGGTTTACACTACTGCAGCTAAATCAAGGTCATGAGTGGGATAGTTCCACTCATGGCGTCTCAACTACCTTGACCCATAAGCCACAACCGGCTCATCCTGCATCAACACATCCCCAAGTCCGATTATGAACGCATCACAAAACACGGTGTACTTCTTACCCGGCTAAGGTAAGATCAAGATAGGTGTGGTCTCCAACCGCTTCTTCAACCCTTGAAAGGAATTATCACAAGCCTCAGACCACTCGAACCTAATTCCTTTCCTGTTCAAGCCCGAAAGTGGTGCTGCCAAGCGAGAGAAATCCTGGATGAACCTTCGGTAATACCCGGCCAAACCCAGAAAACTCTGAACATCAAAAACATTCTTGGGATGCTCCCAAGATACAACTGCCTGAACTTTCTATGGATCCACTGACACACCTGCCTCCGAGATGATGTGACCCAAAAAATGTACCTCACCTATCCAGAATTGACACTTGGATAGCTTGCTGTATAGCCGGTGCTCTCTTAGCGTACCCAAGACGATGTCAAGATGTTGGGCATGATCGTCGTGAGTTTTTGAGTACAATAAGATATAGTCAACAAAGACAACCACAAACCGATCTAGATAGGGATGAAAGATCTGGTTTATCAAAGCCATAAACACCACCGGTGCATTGGTCAAGCCGAAGGGCATTACCACAAACTCAAACAACCTGTACCGACTCCGGAAAGCTGTCTGCGGTACGTCAGAAGGCCTCACTCTTAACTGGTGATAACCTGACCTCAGATAAATCTTAGAAAACATTGATTCCCCTCTCAATTGATCAAACAGGTCATCAATTATAGGAAGAGGGTACCTATTTTTCACCATCATCTAATTCAACTTCTGATAGTCAACACACAGCCTTAATGACCCATCGGCCTTCTTTGCAAAAAACATGGGAGATCCCCAAGAAGACGTACTAGGATGGATAAAACCCTTATGCTCCAACTCCTCAAGTTGATCCTTCAGTTCCTGGAGTTCTTCCGGTGCCATTCGGTATGGCGGAATAGAAACTGGCTCCGCTCCCGGCAGCAACTCGATCGTGAACTCAACATCTCTCTTGAGTGGCAACCCCGAGAAATCCTCAGGAAACACGTCCCGGAACCATTACACCATAGGAGGAAAAACATGTTTTCCCCTATTTAATCATCATAGAGCATGAGACATGCCACTTGGGTTGTGAGTCCACTAATCTGTTGACAAAACGGCCCCGCATGCCCTGCTCGAACATCCTATTCACCACGGTGAACTTAAGCGTCACCCTCAAGCGACCTAAACGATACTCTACGATGATAACAGTATATGCGTGCTTGGTACAACACCAACCAATCCATTCCCTAGATTAGGTCAAATCCTGACATCTCTAGAACGAATAAATTCCATAGAAAATGATACCCACCAATATCCAAGGCACATCCCTTGCACTCCTTGATATCCTCAACCCGCACTCCCAACGGGGTGTCAATTGACATAACTCCACACACCCTTTCCACAGGTAAACCCAGCAATACCACAATTTGAGCAGAGATAAAAGAGTGTGTGGCACCTGTGTCAAACAATGCACTAACAAACATAGAGGCTATAAGGATCGTACCTCGAACAGTCGACGGTCCGGCCTCACCATCGCTAGGCGCAAACTGAACTGCTTGCAGCTGACTTTCCCCTCTACCCTAGGCTCCAGCCTGAACGCCCTATGCTGCACTGCCCTGCTGGCATGAGCGATCTTGCCCGGGAGTTCCACGTCCACCGCCCCTACCAGTACGGACCGTGGAGCTCCAACTGCCCGCCTGATAAGAGGCAACTGATCCCCTTCCCGTATCTGGTATCTTCCTTCCACCATCATGCTCACCTGCCTGTCGAGGATTCCTGCAGAACCTCTGCACATGTCCCATGCTGCCGCACGAACGACACTCAACTGGAGGTCTAGGACACTGACCATGCATGTGTCCCGGCCTACCGCACTGATAGCAAAACACCTGATATCCACTCTGAGAGGCGGACCCTCTCTTCCAACCGCTTTGTGCACTTCCGCCATGCTGCGAGCCCTCATGGCGTTGCTTCCGACCCTCGGTAGTTGTACTACTCTTCTTCCCCACTGGCACCACTAGCCCACTACCCGAAACTCCCTTCAGGTTTCCTTCTGAGATCAATGCCTAATCCACTACCTCTGAGAACCTCTTCAAGCGGAAGATATTTACTTGAGACCTGATCTCATGCCTCAGCCCATCCTGGAAACATCTTGCCACCACTACCTCATCCCTTGCTAACACTGGGACAAAGCGTCTCAAATCAGTGAAGCGACTAGCATAGTCCATCACTGACAACGATCCCTGAGTTAGGCTCATAAACTCTGCAGCCCGCTCCTACCTCAATGTCTCTGGGTAGAAATGCTCCAGAAACTTTTCCTGAAAAACCTTCCACGATATTCCCTCAGCCTACTCCATTTGAGCCTGAATGTCCCACCAACGCTTAGCCTGGCCCCGCAGCATATAAGCGGCCAGCTTCACTCACTTTTCAACCTGAGTCTCCAGATGATCTAGTATCGTCTGGATGGACTCTAAGTAGAACTCTGTTGCCTCTGGCTCACCCTCTCCGGTGAAAGTAGAAGGGTACTACAGCTGGAATTCCCTGGCCAGATCAAACATACTCGGTGCAACCCGACCTGGGTCCCGATCCATCATCTCCATAAGGCGAGCCAAGTTCTCTCGGAACTGGTCTTCTTTACCTTCATTGATTACAACATTTTATTTCTCCTCTACTGGATGAGTTTTCTCAGCAACATACTCTCGTTGCCCAACTGGCAGTCGATGTCGTGGTGGCATCTCTCTATAATGAAAAGCACGAGATTTAGAACGCGTACCATAAACTTTCATAACTCCATCAAAATCTCTTTACTAGCTACAACAACCCATTTTTAACAATGTTAACACCTCAAATTCACCGCCCTGACCATCCCAACCGCGGGCCATGGTCCACATGGGGTAAGCAACCATGCACTATCACCAAACTCACACAAATCTTTACAAAAACATTTTCCACTTCATTTCAAACCCTTAGGTTTCATTAAACATCATTTACCCACTTGTTTTATTTCATTTTTCTCATTATTTCTTGGTTTCATGAAATGCATAATGCACCCTACTTTCCTGCCTCACACACTCACCCCGTGCGTGTGTCTCATACAATGCATGTCACCTATCTCTCTAGGTGCCTATAATGATGCATGAATGCCAATCCTCATGTTGTTAATTCCATAAGCCAAATATCATAAAACAATCACATCAAACCACATGTGCATCACCCAACGGTTAAATATCATCAACTGTAATAACACACAACCAAGAACAACATTTCCCACCCAGGGTGACCTGGGTTTTCCTTCGTACCTGGGTTAGCTACTCCCAAGCACGAGCTCATTACCAAGTCCCTATACATCTTGACCCTTGGCTACCAATCCCAAATAACAAGACCTAATAGAATGATAAGAAAGACCTCCTCTGATACCACTTTGTAACGCCCCCGACCCGGAAGCCACTAAACTGGTGCTCTGAGCCGGGTGGTTACATGACCTTAAGCATTCCTCCCCGTACACCAAAGGCTGCCGACTAGCAGCGAGGGTCTATGGAGTCAAGTGGGAAGACTATACCCCCTTTTTATCAGAGTAAGTCACAACAGAATAACCAAATAGCGGAAACAATAACCAATAAACAAGGAACATGTATAACAACCATTTCAAATAAATATTTCATGTCATACTACAGTCCAAGAGTGAACAAAAGCCCAAAAATAAAGACAACGACCAAAATCACAAAATGGTCCCGACTCCAAGCCCGAATCCTCCACCAAGAGCTACCCATGTCCACTCAGCTAACTAGCAAGGACCCTTGCCCTTGTCCTGACCTGCAAACATGAAGTCTTCTCGGGTACCCAATGGAGACCCGAGCAGGGTGTGAGTACAACTCAGTAGGCCACCACCAACGGTTTCTACAAAATATCCTGTATAAACAGATAGTGCATGAAAGAGAAATATGAATGATAATTGCCAAGTAACTATTTAAGGTGCCATTAACCAGTTTAGATCCAATCCATTTCCACTTCCATTATCATTCATTACACACCCATTATCACTATTTACCATTTCATCACATTTCCATGGGTTAATCACATACATTATGTTACATGGGTCTAAGGCCAACAATCACATGCAAGAGGGAAAACACATCGTTATCCTATCTCACTAGGACTAACTCCCTCATAACAACCATATCCTCACCTCGACGCCTCAGTCCGGGTGGATGCAACTGTTAGAAGAATAGACCCTCGGTCCCCTTTCATAACCCGTGCATTTAGGGTGGAGTTTAGAACCTAAGTCTTCACTCGACCCGTGGGCGTAGATCCTCAATTCATACCCCACACTACCAAGCCATTTTCACATGCTTATATATAAGTAACCATCAACCTTCCAACCATTGCCCATCAGCAACCATCATTCACAATAACCCACATGGGAAACCACATCATGCCTTAACCCATTAACACATTACCATTTCACCTCATTTAACCATTCACCCAATTCCCATATGGTATTCCTATCTCACTAAGAATTCAACATTAAACCCATAATCTATTCCATTATGGTCTTTAATCAGTTTACACATTAACCCATTTAACCCGTTCATCATTCCCAAGAATCAACCATTTAACTCATTCCACTTTAACCCTTCGGTTATTGGCAAGTCTAGGTGCATCACCTAACTTCTATTCCAAGTTCAACCAAACATGCCAACATAGTTATCAAGGGTTCTACAATTCATTATAACAAGGTCACTTGTTTAATATCAAACCCTAATCTGGGAAAATCCGACACATCCCATGGATGGCCCAATTAGGTCAAGTCAGTCCCAACACATCCCACGAGGGTCGTGAGGGTTTCCATTTGCCATTTTAGACACCAATATTACCAAATATGCCTAGGTTATTCAAAACATAACCAAGGGAAAACAAGAGCATAAGTAAACATGCACAAAACCCTAAATAACCATGGGATATAACTTGTAGACCACCTACCTCGAATCCGCGGTTGAACGCACCCTCAATCGAGTCCTTAAACCTCGATTCGACCAACCCTTGGAGCTTCAACCTAGAACTCACCCAAAAGATAGGGTTTTAGGGTTTCGGAACAAGAGGGAGAAAAGATACAAACCCTAAACCAAGAAAAGAACCAAGGAGGAGATTAGCCTTACCCGGAGCTTCAATCTGCAACCAACAGCACCAAAAACACCTTATAAATGAGGGAGATCGATCTCTTGGATCTCTTGGGAGAATTGGTTCATTTCTAGGGTGAAGAGGAAGGAAATGGAGGAAAATCCCGAGTTGGGGTTATAAAGCCAAGAGTGGCAATTTTGTAAATATTCCAACTTTAAGTGGCCGCACTGTTTGGCCGCACGGTTTGGCAAACCGTGTGCAAACCGTGCGCACGCCACTGCCTGGAGGAGGGGGAGTCACACGATTTAGCCGTACAGTTTGGAAAACCATGCGCAAACCATTCCCTCGCTTCTGTCCAGAGGAGGGAGGGTCGCACGGCTTAGTCTGGGTAGGCCGCACGGTTTGGATGACCGTGCACAGGTCGTGCGCCTTGGTCTGCTTTTCCCAGACTTCCCTTCTTTTGTGCCCCGAGCCCCCGGAACACCCCCAAGGCCTCTCAAACTTCCAAGAAACCTTTTAAATCCCCAAAATCAAAGGGTTCAACCCAAAACACAACAAAACATACCTTTCCAAAAACCAGGATCTTACAACCTCCCCACCTTATAACAACTCGTCCTCGAGCCGAGCTTCCAAGCCTTATTGCTCCACCGAAGAGAAGAGTTCAGGCCACTGAGCTCGCATATCTGATTCCTGCTCCCGAGTTTCTTCTTGAACTCTCCCATGCTTCCATAGTACTCACACTAATGGAACAACCTTGCCTCACAAGACCTTTTCACTACGATCCACCACAAGAACTGGATGCTCCTCAAAGGACGCATCAACCTCAAGCTCCATATCCTTAACATCAACAATATGAGATGGGTCGGGGTGATACCGTCAAAGCTGCAAGACATGAAACACATCATGCATCCCACCATACCAATGTGGAAGAGCCAATCGGTATGCCACTAGTCCGATCCTCTCCGCAATCTCAAAAGGTCCCACATACCTGGGTGCCAACTTACCCTGCTTCTGAATCCGTCGGTGACCCAACCTTGGGGACACCCGAAAGAACACTTTATCATCCACCTCAAACTCAAGAGGTCTACACCTCCGATCTGCATACGACTTCTGCCTACTCTGAGCTGTAGCCATTCGCTTCCTGATCAACTAAAGTCTCTCTGAAGTCTCCTGCACGAGACTCGGCCCCAACAACTCAAATTCACCGGTCTCTAGCCAACACAACGGAGATCTACTTGGTCTCCCATAAAGCGACTCAAATGGTACCATCTGAATTGTAGCCTGAAAACTGTTGTTGTAGGAAAACTCAACCAATGATAAGTGCCTCTCCCAAGAACCACCAAAGTCCAAGACACAAGCTCTCAACATGTCTTCCAACACTTGGATCGTACGCTCCGACTGCCCGTCTGTCTACGGGTGGAAAGCCGTACTCAAAAACACCTGCGTACCAAGCGCCTTATGAAACCCTTGCTAGAAGCGCAATGTGAAACTCGGATCTCGGTCCGAAACTATGGTCTGCGGTACCCCATGCAACCGCACTATCTCCCAAACGTACAGCTCACCCAACCGGTCGACTGTATAGGTCTCCTGAATCGGTAAGAAATGATCCGCTTTCGTTAACTAATCTACAACTACCCAGATTGCATTATTCTTCTACAGTGTCCTCGGAAGACCCATGACAAAATCCATCATTACATCATCCCACTTCCATTCTGGAATGGGCAATGGATGCAACAAACCACCTGGGTGTTGATGCTCGGCCATCACCTGCTGACAGGTAAGACACCGTGCCACAAAGCTCGCAACTTCCTTCTTCATTCCAGGCCACCAAAACTGCCTTTGGAGATCACGGTACATCTTGGTCAAACTAGGATGCACTGCCCACTTTGACGCATGGAACTCACGCATAAACTCTTCCCGCACACACATGGGCACAACCACACGATCACAAACGCGAACAACACCTTCTGCGTCGACGGACCAACCAGAAGGTAGTTCCCCACCTTTAAGTTTTTTCTTCATGGCCAAACACTCAGGATCATCAAGCTGACCTTCCTTAACTCAACTCAAAATCATCGAATCCATTGTTAAAGAAGCAAGAGTGACATGACCACTTTCCTCCTGCACCTCCAGGTGCATCTCTACAAACAAAGCCATCACCCTCCACTCGGTGCTAGACTCCTGAACTGCCTGATTCTGAATCTTCCTGCTCAGAGCATCAGCAACACTGTTCCCCTTTCCCAATGTGTACACGAACTAAAAGTAAAAAATACTGGATATATTCAACCCATCTTCACTGCCGAAGATTCAGATCCCTCTGTGAGAAAATGTACTTTAAGCTCTTATGGTCTGTAAACACGGTAAACCATTCCCCCAACAGATAGTGTCTCCAGCACTTCAAGGCGTACACTACTACAGCTAACTCAAGGTCATGAGTGGGATAGTTCCACTCATGGGGTCTCCACTGCCTCGACCCATAAGCCACAACCCGCTCATCCTGCATCAACACAGCCCCAAGTCCGATTTCGAACGCATCACAAAACACGGTGTACTTCTTACCCAGCTCAAGTAAGATCAAGATAGGTGCAGTCGTCAATCGATTATTTAACTCTTGAAAGGCATTCTCATAAGCCTCAGACCACTCGAACCTAATTCCTTTCCTGGTCAAGCCCGAAAGTGGTGCTTCCAAGAGAGAGAAATCCTAGATGAACCTTCTGTAATACCCGGCCAAACCCAGAAAACTCTGAACATCAGAAACATTATTGGGCTGCTCCCAAGATACAATTACCTGAACTTTCTATGGATCCACTGACACACCTGCCTCCGATATGATGTGACTCAGAAAATGTACCTCACCTATCCAGAATTGACACTTGGATAGCTTGGTGTATAGTCAGTGCTCTCTTAGCGTACCAAAGACGATGTCAAGATGTTGGGCATGATCGTCGTGAGTTTTAGAGTACACTAAGATATCGTCAACAAAGAAAACCAAAAACCGATCTAGATAGGGATGAAATATTCGGTTCATCAAATCCATAAACACCATCGGTGCATTGGTAAAGCCGAAGGGCATTACCACGAAATCAAACAACTTGTACCGACTCCAGAAAGCTGTCTGCGGTACGTCATAAGACCTCAATATTAACTGGTGATAACCTGACCTCAGATAAATCTTAGAAAACACTTATGCCCCCCTCAACTAATCAAACAGGTCATCAATTATAGGAAGATGGTACCAATTTTTCACCATCATCTGATTCAACTTTTGATAGTCAACACACAGCCTTAATGACCCATCGGTCTTCTTTAAAAAAAGCACAGGAGATCCCCAAGGAGACGTACTAGGACGGATAAACCCCTTACGCTCCAACTCCTCAAGCTGGTCCTTCAGTTCCTAGAGTTCTGCTGGTGCCATTTGGTATGGCAGAACAGAAACTCACTCTTCTCCCGGCAGCAACTCGATCATGAACTCAACATCTCTCTCGGGTGGCAACCCTGAGAAATCCTCCGGAAACACGTCCTGAAACCGTTCCACCACAGGAGGAAAAACATGTTGTTCCCATCTTTCATCATCATAGAGCATGATACATGCCACTTGGGCCATGAGTCCACTCATCTGTTGACAAAACGGCCCTACACGCCCTGCTCAAACATCCCATTCGCCACGGTGAACGTAAGTGTCACCCTCAAGTGACCTAAACGATACTCTGCGACGATAACAGTCTATGTGTTCTTGGTACAACACCAACCAATCCATTCCCAAGATTAGGTCAAATCCTGACATCTTGAGAACGAATAAATTCTACAGAAAATGATACCCACCAATATCCAAGGCACATCCCTTGCACTGCTTGATATCCTCAACCTGCACTCCCAACGGGGTGTCAATTGACATAACTCCACACACCCTTTCCACAGGTAAACCCAGCAATACCACAATTTGAGCATAGATAAAAGAGTGTGAGTCACCTATGTCAAACAATGCACTAGAAAACGTAGAGGCTACAAGGATCGTACCTCAAACAATCGACGGTCCGGGCTCGCCATCGCTAGGTGCAAACTGAACTGCTTGCAGCTGACTTGCCCCTCTACCCTGGGCTCCAGCCTGAATGCCCTGCGCTGCACTACCCTGCTAGCATGAGCGATCTTTCCTGGGAGTTCCACGTCCACCGCCCCTGCCAGTACGACCCGTGGAGCTCCAGTTGCCTGCCTGATATGGGGCAACTGATCCTCTTCCCGTATCTGGTATCTTCCTTCCACCATCATGCTCACCTGCCTGCCGAGGATTCCTGCAGAACCTCTGCACATGTCCCATCCTTCCGCATGAATGACACTCAACTGGAGGTCGAGGACACTGACCACGCATGTGCCCCGACCTACCGCACTGATAGCAGAACACCTGATCCCCACTCTGAGAGGTGGACCCTATCTTCCAGCCGCTTTGCACACTTCCGTCGTGCTGTGATCCCTCATGGCGTTGCTTCCGGCCCTCGGTAGGTGTACTACTCTTCTGCCCCATTGGCACCACTAGCCCACTACCCAAAGCTCCCTTCAGGTTTCCTTCCGAGATCAATGCCTGATCCACTACCTCTGCGAACCTCTTCAAGCGGAAGATATTTACTTGAGACCTGATCTCATGCCTCAGCCCATCCTGGAAATGTCTTTCCACCGCTGCCTCATCCCCTGCTAACACTGGGACAAAGCGTCTCAAATCAGTGAAGTGACTAGCATAGTCCATCACCGAAAACGATCCCTAAGTCAGGCTCATAAAATCTGCATCCCGCTCCTGCCTCAATGTCTCTGGGTAGAAATGCTCCAGAAACATTTCCTGAAAAACCTTCCACGACATTCCCTCATCCTGCTCGATTTGAGCCTGAATGTCCCACCAATGCCTAGCCTGGCCCCACAGCATATAAGTGGCCAGCTTCACTCGCTTTTCAACCGGAGTCTCCAGATGATCTAGTATCATCTGGATGGACTCTAACTAGAACTCTGCTACCCCTGGCCCACCCTCTCCGGTGAAAGTCGGAGGGTGCTGCAGCTGGAATTCTTTGGTCAGCTCAAACATACTCGGTGCAACCCGCCCTGGGTCCCGATCCATAATCTGCATAAGGTGATCCAAGTTCTCTCGGAACCGGTCTTCTCTACCTTCATTGATTACAACATTTTCTTGCTCCTCTGTTGGAGGAGTGTTCTCAGAAACATCCTCCCATTGCCCAACTGGAAATCGACGTCGTGGTGACATCTCTCTACAATGACAAGCACGAGATTTAGAACGCGTACCATAAACTTTCATGACTCCATCAAAAGCTCTTTACTAGCTACAACAACCCTTTTTTAACAATGTTAACACCTCAAATTCACCGCCCTGACCATCCCTACCGCGGGCCATGGTCCACATGGGGTAAGCAACAATGCACTATCACCAAACTCACACAACTCTTTACAAAAACATTTTCCACTTCATTTCAAACCATTAGGTTTCATTAAACATCATTTACCCACTTGTTTTATTTCATTTTTCTCATTATTTCTTGGTTTCATGAAATGCATAATGCACCCTACTTTCCTGCCTCACACACCCACCCCGTGTGTGTGTCTCATACAATGAATGTCACCTATCTCCCTAGGTGCCTATAATGATGCATGAATGTCAATCCTCGTGCTGTTAAGGCCACGAGCCAAATATCATAAAACAATCACATCAAACCACATGTGCATCACCCAACGGTGAAATATCATCAACTGTAACAATACACAACCAAGAACAGCATTTCCCACCCAGGGTGACTTGGGTTTTCCCCCGTACCTGGGTTAGCTACTCCCAAGCACGATCTAATTACCAAGGCCCTACACATCTTGACCCTTGGCTACCAATCCCAAATAACAATACCTTAGAGAAGGAGAATAAAAACCTCCTCTGATACCACTTTGTAACGTCCCCGACCCGGAAGCCACTAAACCGGTGCTCCGAGCCGGGTGGTTACATGACCTTAAGCGCGCCTCCCCATACGCCAAAGGCTGCCGACTAGCAGCGGGGGTCTATGGAGTCAAGTGGGGAGACCATACCCCCTTTTTATCAGAGTAATCCACAACAGAATAACCAAATAGCAGAAACAGTAACCAATAAACAAGGAACGTGTATAACAACCATTTCAAATAAATATGTCATGTCATACTATAGTGCAAGAGTGAACAAAAGCCCAAAAATAAAGACAATGACCAAAATCCCAAAATGGTCCCGACTTCAAGCCCGGATCCTCCACCAAGAGCTACCCATATACACTCAGCTAACTAGCAAGGACCCTTGACCTTGTCCTGACCTGCAAACATTAAGTCTTCTCGGGTACCCAACGACGGCCCGAGCAGGGTGTGAGTACAACTTAGTAGGACACCACCAACGGTGTCTACAAAATATCATGTATAAACAGATAGTGCACGCAAGAGAAATATGAATGATAATTGCCAAGTAACTATTTAAGGTACCATTAACCAGTTTAGAGCCAAGCCATTGCTACTTCCATTATCATTCATTACACACCCATTATCACTATTTACCATTTCATCACATTTCCATGGGTTAATCACATACATTATGTTACATGGGTCTAAGGCCAACAATCACATGCAAGAGGGAAAACACATCGTTATCCTATATCACTAGGACTAACTCCCTCATAGAAACCATATCCTCACCTCGAAGCCTCGGTCTAGGTGGATGCAACCGTTAGGAGAATAGACCCTCAGTCCCCTTTCCTAACCCGTGCATTTAGGTTGGATTTTAGAACCCCAGTCTTCACTCAACCCGTGGGCGTAAATCCTTAAGTCATACCCCACACTACCAAGTCATGTGCACATGCTTATATATAAGTAACCATCAACCTTCCAACCATTTCCCATCGACAACCATCATTCACAATAACCCACATGGGAAACCACATCATGCCTTAACCCATTAACACATTACCATTTCACCTCATTTAACCATTCACCCAATTCTCATATGTTATGCCTATCTCACTAAGCATTCAACATTAAACCCATAATCTATCCCATTATGGTCTTTAATTAGTTTACACATTAACCCATTTAACTCGTTCATCATTCCCATGAATCAACCATTTAACTCATTCTACTTTAACCCTTGGGTTATTGCCAAGTCTAGGTGCATCACCTAACTTCTATTCCAAGTTTAAACAAACATGTCAACATAGTTATCAAGGGTTCTATGATTCATTATAACAAGGTCACTTGTTTAATATCAAACCCTAATCCGAGAAAAGTCGGCACATCCCATGGATGGCCCAATTAGGTCAAGTCAATCCCAACACATCCCACGAGGATCGTGAGGGTTTCCATTTGCCATTCTAGACACCAATATTACCAAATATGCCTAGGTTATTCAAAACATAACCAAGGGAAAACAAGAGCACAAGTAAACATGCACAAAACCCTAAATAACCATGAGATATAACTTGTAGACCACCTACCTCAAATCCGCGGTTGAACGCACCCTCAATCGAGTCCTTAAACCTCGATTCCACCAACCCTTGGAGCTTCAACCTAGAACTCACCCAAAAGATAGGGTTTTAGGGTTTCGGAATAAGAGGGAGAAAAGATACAAACCCTAAACCAAGAAAAGAACCAAGGAAGAGATTAGCCTTACCCGGAGCTTCAATCTGCAACCAACGGCACCAAAAACACCTTAGAAATGAGGGAGATCGATCTCTTGGAGCTCTTGGGCGAATTGGTTCGTTCCTAGGGTGAAGAGGGGGGAAATGAAGGAAAATCCCGAGTTGGGGTTATAAAGCCCGGAGTGGCAATTTTGTAAATTTTCGAACTTTAAGTGGTTGCACGGTTTAGCCACACGGTTTGGCAAACCGTGCGCACGCCACTGCCCGGAGGAGGGGGAGTCACACAATCTAGCCGCACGGTTTGGAAAATCGTGCGCAAACCGTGCGCTCGCTTCTGTCCAAATGAGGGAGGGTCGCACGACTTAGTCTGGGCAGGCCGCACGGTTTGGCTGACCGTGCGCAGGTCGTGCGCCTTGGTCTGCTTTGCCCAGACTTCCCTTCTTCCGTGCCCTGAGCCCTCAGAACACCCCCAAGGCCTCTCACACTTCCAAGAAACCTTTTAAATCCCCAAAATCAAAGGGTTCAACCCCAAACACAACAAAACATACCTTTCCAAAAACCGGGATCTTACACGCATGAATGATGCAAGTCTAGTGACGCAGACAGGATGATGCAAGAATGACATTGTACCAGGCTTTCGGGCCATGTGATGGGTTTTGTGTTCATTGAGGTTACGGGTCATGTAATTAATAAATAAGGTTTGATGAGTGAGTTATCCCCCTGGAGAGGCTATAACTTGTCTTTTTCGGCTTGTGTGTGTGGTGTGTATGTGTGTTTGGATGTAATTGTACCCCAAAACATCTAATATATATATTATAGGGTTGCTTAGAAGTTGCAGTTTTGAAGCCCATGACCTTTATTAGTGCTGGAAAAAGCGTTGATAAAGACGGCCTTTTGTCACCACTAAATATTACATTGATAAATGAGGTATTATTTATCAATGCTAAAATAAAACGCTGATAAAGGTTGAGTGTTTTTAAGGATGCTCAACATGTTAGCGCTTTTTATCACTAACAAAGCACATTTATAGCACTTATATGAGTGGTTTATGTGGTAGTTATCACAACTAAAAACTCGGTTATGGAGGTCTTTTGAGCCTTTTTTTTACTGATAAAAAGGAATAATCAGGATTCGACCAATTAATATGACGTAGATTTCTTCGCAAGCTTCGATTTGACATCTTGTGGAGTCCAATCGTACATCCATATCAAAAGTTACGGGTGTTTGAAGTTTAAGTTGTGTTTTCTAACTCATCTTAAGATATTAGTTGATTTATTAATTTTTCTATCATGAAATTATTGTTAAATGTCTATTACTCGATACTGTTTAGCAGTTTATTAATTAATATGAACTTTTAATTATTTTGTATGTCACGACCCGTCCTCGGGGCCCGTGCCGTGACTACCCCAAGCCCGCCTTCCATAGGCCAGGGGCTGGCGACTAGCACCAAAGGCGTAAATCCCGATAACTGGGAAGGCATTGCCTTTATAAAAGAAAACAAGCACCACAGAGTAAGAAAGCGGAAAAAGTAAATACTAAGTACAAGAGAAGTGCTGAAAAGTAAATGGTCCAGAATACAAACCCAAAAGAAAGTACAACTACAATTGAACAAGTACAACAGAAAAGATAACAACTGGAAGGACAGAAGCAGCTCCTGGGTCGTCCTCCTCGGATCCTACCTGAAGGGTAGGTACAGATAGCCTCCTCCACGCTCTCACCCGTCAACCTCCTCTGTGTGTCGTCTCGTCGTGTAGTCCACCTCTGGGTACCGACTCGTCGTGTAGTCCACCTCTAGGTATTGACTCGTCGTGTAGTCCACCTCCGGGTACCGTCCAGTCCTCGAACACTCGGCCTCCGTCAGCATTTCCCATCGTCTGCAACCAACACAACGAGTTCGGGCATAGCCCGTGTAGGGGTGAGTATAACGATACTCAGTAGGTACCCCGAGACCCTCAAGGTCTCACTAAACCAACAAGGATAACCACAAAGAAGATCTCAACAGATAACCTCTACTTAGGTATATGCCCATACATATACCTAAGTTATCAAGTAACCCATCTCAATCATGAGGAAACACAAGGATTGTGAAAACAACAGATAACCACTACCCAGGTATAAGCCCATACATATACCTAAGTTAGCAAGTGACCCATCTCAATCATGAGGTAAACACAAGGTCAAAATTCTCGGCTCAAACCAGGATTTTCATTATCGAAACCGTAACTGCTGAAGAGCTCCATCTCTGGAGTGTACAGTGGTCCTGTCACGACTTTGAGGTACTGCTCACTAACCTAATACTGATGAGGTACTCCTCCTGTCGAGTACCGTGGTTCTACGGCCAACTACCGGGCGCTCTGTCCGCTGAGGGTTTGTCGCCAAATACCGGGCGCTCTCCCTAATAGCCTACAGAGGTACTCCTCCGTCGAGTACCGCGGGTCTGCGGCCAACTACCAGGCGCTCCGTCCACCGTGGGTCTGCCGCCAAATACCGGGCGCTCCGTCCACTGGGCTAGTCGACTCACTCCAAGTCGAGTCGGTCAAGCAGTCGTCAGGTCTCAGTCGTCTACACGATCTCCGTACTCCACTCGCTCGTCTCTGGGAGGGTCCGCTCCACGAGCTACAGGTCGATACTCCAAGTATCTCAAAGTCCCACGAAGAAGTATCTCAAAGGACCGCCTCGTCATAGGGGTCTCAACACAACAGACGGCGTGTCAAATGGACACCCGGTCTGTGAGTTCTTATCCTTTTCGTCCCAGGGGCCCGGTTGGTTTCGTAAGCGAACCAACCTGGCTGTATCTCAACTGTACCCCAAACTCTCATAGGGTATACCCATAGGGACCGTTTCTCAACGTGATCACCAACACCGCTGACGGTTCATCAAACGGACGTCTGGTATAAAAGATATCATCTTTTCCTGTTCCAGGGGCCTGGTTGGATTTCGGGTACAATCCAACCCGGCTATAACCCAACCGCATCCAAAACTCAGGAGGAGGATGCCAAAAGTTCCGTATCGTCAACAGGATCGCAACGCAACAGACGGCGCGTCAATCGGACGTCCGGTCTGGAAGTTATTGGCTTTTTCGTCCCGGGGGCCCGGTTGGTTTTTTAAGTCAAAACCAACCCGACCATACTCCAACTGCATCCAAACCTCGAGCGGAGCAATCCAAAAGATCTGTCTCACTTAGAGGAATCCACCAAAGTCGACGGCACGTCAATCGAACGTCTGGAGCTCAAGATATGAGCGTTTCCGCTCCGAGGGCCCGGTTGGTTTTTTTTTGTGTACGAACCAACCCGGTCAAACCCAAAGTTTTCCAAAACCTTGAGTACGATATACCGAAACGACCATCTCGATCCAAGGATCGCGTTGCCGCTGACGGCGCGTCGTTCGGAGGCCCGTAGCTCAAGTTACGGGCAAAAGACCGAAAACGGTCTGAAGACGGGGGTCTGGGCCCGGGCCGACCCGGCCCGACCCCCCCTGGGTCGGCCGAACCGGGTCGACCCGACCCGGTCCAACCCGGCCGGACCCGGTCCAGCCAGGCCAAGGCGCGGACCGGCTCGTCCGGCCGGTCCGGCTCGGCCGCGCGGCCGAGCAGCTCGGATGCTGCGAGGCGCTGCCCCCGCGGGTTGGAGGTGTCGCGGCCCCGCGTGGGGCCGCGCTGGATCAATGGACGCGGCATGTCGCCGCGTCCCGTGCGCGCGAGCTGGACCCGCACGGCCGCGGGTCTGTTGGCCGCCGCTGCCTCGGCTGAAGTCGCGGCGGCCCTGTCCGGCGGCGCGCCGGGGCTCCGCCGGTAGCTTCCGCGGGCCACCGGAGTTGCTTCGGTGGTCCGTTTTCCTTCCCGCCTACGTCGTTGTTCCTCCCGGGTTCCGTTCTTTACTGCGGGATCATAAAATCGCCCTTGCGTTACGTTTTGTCGTCGCCCGCCAAATTCGCACAACCACGAAGAACGACGAAGGGTTGTCGGGCCGTGTTCGTTTGGCCCGCACCCTCCGCGTTAGATAAAAACAACGGGAGAATTATTCAACACATGAATACATAACCGAAAACAATTTTAATGAATTAAAATTGTTTTATGAACCGGGTTCTTCATTTTGAACGGAAACCAACACGGGAATATAAAACATCCAAATAAAATCCCTACCTCGTCAAGTCGTCGCACGCGGGTTCTTCGCGGATTTGATCACCGTGGAAGGAGGCGATCGTCACGTCGCGGAAGGCGTCGCATCGTCGCGGAAGGGCGTCGCGTCGTCGCGGAAGGGCGTCGCGTCGTCGCGGAATACGGTGCGCGTCGACGAACTCCAAGGTTCAAGAACAACAGAATTAATTTTAAAAATTAAATCCGTGCGTTGTTAAAAACCATAAAGGAGTTTTAAAAGAAACCCGAAATCTCTTACCTCAAACAGAAGATCGAAGATTTCGTTGCGGACGAAGGAACGTCGCAGAAGAATGTCGGGGAAGGGGAAACGTCGGCGTCGCGGCACACGGCGTCGCGTCGTCGATTTCCGCGGTTTCGGCGTTCTTCGTCGGAGGCCGACGTTCTTCGCGTTCTTCGCGTTCTTCGCGAAGAAGGGTGAAGGCACAAGAATTCTGTCAAAATCCTCCCAACGTGTAATCCTCAAGATGTGGCGTTAGTCTTATTTTATTACTACGCCAACGGATTTCAAACCGGTTAAGAAACGAAAAAGAGATAAGTAACGACCCATTAATTCGTAGAATTAATTCAACGAAATAAACCGCCCAATTAATTCAACAAAGAAAACCGTCCAATTAATTGGTGCGTTAAGAAATTAAGAAAACGCGTCAGTTGACTTTCATAATGATGGGTTTTCGCGGGTGCGTTACTTAGCGGAAAAGAAACGGTGGGGCTCATGCGGGCCCCACCCCACAAATATTCTACCAAGAGGGTAAGATATTTTTGGATAGCACCCTATTCGGATCAACTCAGCTTAAGCTGCTTTAAGTGGTTTCAAGTGGCTTTCAAGTGGCTTAAGTGAAATAAAATAAAGTTTGTCGTACAATTTATTTTATTTCTTAACTTTAAGCCCAAAAAAATTAAAAACCACACCCGAGCAAACGCAACTCCGGAAGAGGCGTTTTCAAGCAATTACCGGCGCTGTGATTCCATCGATGCCCTCAGAATTCGATTCCGAGCACCGGTTCAAAAGTTAGAAAAACCCGTTCGCCCGTTCACTGAACGTACCCAAGCCAAACTTCGGAAAATGATTCCGGGCACACCGGGCCTCGGAATCAGGTGCCGTCAGAAACTGCGTTCTTGTAAAATTCCAAAGAAAATTAAGAAAAAAAAATTCCCTGGAATTTACGAGTCTTTACATTACTCCCACCACAGGGCTTTACGTCCCCGTAAAGCTTCACCAAAAACTTAGGGATACAAATGCGGTACTGAGCATGCATCTGAGACTTCCGCTCCCATGTGCTCACCTGGAGGTTCCCGTGCACCAAAGAAAGTGCACAAGAGGAATTGACCATCCTCCTAGGATCTGCTTCTATCGATCCTCGATCCCCACAGGAACCTCCGTAGAAGTCACCTCATCGCCACCGTCCAGCTCCTCATGGTCGATGATATGCGGAGGGTCGAGCACGTGTCTCCTCAGTTGGGATACGTGGAAAACGTCGTGTACCTAGTGCAACTGAAGTGGATGGGTCAAGCGGAAAACCACCTCGCCTACCCAGCTGAGGACCTAAAAAGGTCCGTTGAACCTCGGAGATAACTTGCCTCCCTATCCACATCTCTGTAAACCTCGTCGAGGTGAGACTCGTATAAGGACGTGATGGTCATCCTCGAACTCTAGAGGCCTCCAAGTCCTATCAGCATAAGGCTTCTGTCGGCCCTGTGCCGTCCTCATCCATTCTTGGACGACCTGGACCTTCTCTAGTCTCACAAGAGCTGCTATGATTTCTTCTTTGCCGATAAGTGAAATCTGGTCTCATCCCCTGAATGAACCACATTCGTTGCCTAATACAGTCAATCCTGACATGAATGATGCATTCATGCCATGGATGACTTCGTAAGGCCTCGACGTAACAACCAAGAGATCCAAATGTCACTCTCGCCTCCAAGGGTCGAGTCACACTGTCGGCATCAGTGTGTGGTCACTAGGTCTCCTTCAGTAGAAAACTCAAAAGTGAGGGTCAAGTCAACAGTCTTAACCGGTACCACTCAGTATCAACCAAACAAAAAGGATAGGAAAGCAAACTTTACAAAGATAAGTGTCTTTTCATTATTGCAGCTCATAGTACAAAGACACAAAGCAACTACAGACAAACATCAACAAAACTACAAGCAACAGGATTAATAGCCTCCAGGTCGGAAGCTAGTCCCGCTCCTGTCCATCTGCTTCCGGAGCTCCATGACCGTAGGCCTCAGCTGCCTGAAGCTGAGCTCTCCCATGTCCTCATATCCCATGTGGTCGGGGTGGGCCTCCTAGTGGTGGTTGTGGCAACATCCCAAAGCGTCGTCCACCTCCAGCTGCACGGCCAGCTCCTCTGCCATGGTTGCCTGTTCCTTGAGGTCAGCCCTGATCGAACCTCTGCCTCTGCCTCGGAGGTTCTTCATTTAACTGTTGGTCATCTGCCTGGCGGGTCGGACAGTCACGTGCCATGTGACCAATTCCGGCGCAGGAGTAACACTGTCCACTCTTGGCACGTCTGGCTCTGACTCCACCCCGGTTTCCCCACACAACTGAACCTGAGTCATGCAGTCGGCCATCGGTAGGTCTGGTCCTCTTGGACCTCTGCGTCATCTGTCTATTGCCTGCTGCAGAAGACTCTGCCGCAAGCTGGCTAGTGGTGGGTCCTGCTGCTGGAGACTGCTCAGCAAGGAAACTCTCCACTAAGAGGGCTCTCTCCAACACCCTTATCTACGTCGGAATGCTATGAGAAACAACAGAAGCTCTAATCTCTCGCCTGAGCCCCTGCTCGAAGGTTCGGGCCCTGAAGAACGGGTCACGTACCATATCTGTGGAGTAGCGCGAGAGGTGTGTGAATCTCACTGAGTACTGCGCCACTGACATGTTGCCCTGCCGCAGCTGAAGTAGCTCCTGTATACACACTGCTCGAAGGGTGGATGGTACAAACTCTGCCCGAAACAGGCTCTCGAAGTCTTCCCATAGAAGTGTCGCCTCGTCATGCATCTGAAGCATCAGGCTCCACCATTTGCCTGCTGCTTCCTGAAGAAGGCTGGCAGCAAGGATCACCATGAAATCTGTCGGCGTCCCCACTAGCCTGAAGACTCTCACCACAGCCTCCAGCCAATCCTCATCCGCCTGCGGGTCCGTCCCTCCTTGGAACCTGGGTGGCCTCTGGCGCTGGAACTCATGCAGTGCGCTCAAGCGACGTGCATCCTCTGCTGCTGGGGCTAGTGGCATCGGTGGCCCAATGGGTAGTAGTACCGCTAGTGCCTCAACTGGGATAGGGCCCTGTACTGAGGCCTCGTCGCTCGGCGGACTGTCAGTATGTACCACTCTCGGGGCTCTAGCTGGTCGCCCACGAGGAGGCATCCTGAAAGAAACAACGTGACACGGTCAAAGATTATCCCTGGTGAGCTGACCTAGTTTGAGCTGACATTTAAAAAAAACTTCTGGAAAACACACACGCAATCAGTATTTTCGTGCACAAAGTCGGAAATCAGTTGTCAGGGTCCTGGTGTATGGATACGTCGGCTGCCCGTACCAACACTGGACTCCCTGAACTGAAAACCACACTCGGTACTCTTAACACTATTGCTTCACAGAAAGAAACATCAGAGTTATAAGTTCTGCGGTAGAACCGAACTCCTCTGATACCAATTTGTCACGACCCGTCCTCAGGGCCCGTGTCGTGACTACCCCAAGCCCGCCTTCCATAGGCCAGGGGCTGGCGACTAGCACCAAAGGTGTAAATCCCAATAACTGGGAAGGCATTGCCTTTATAAAAGAAAACAAGCACCACAGAGTAAGCAAGCGGAAAAAGTAAACACTAAGTACAAGAGAAGTGCTGAAAATTAAATGGGCCAGAATACAAACCCAAAAGAAAGTACAACTACAACTGAACAAGTACAACAGGAAAGATAACAGCTGGAAGGACAGAAGCGGCTCCTTGGTCGTCCTCCTCGGATCCTACCTGAAGGGTAGGTACAGATAGCCTCCTCCACGCTCTCGCCCGTCAACCTCCTCTGTGTGTCGTCTCGTCGTGTAGTCCACCTCCGGGTACTGACTCGTCGTGTAGTCCACCTCCGGGTATTGACTCGTCGTGTAGTCCACCTCCGGGTACCGTCTAGTCCTCGAACACTCGGCCTCCGTCAGCACTGCTCGTCGTCTGCAACCAACACAACGAGGTGCGGGCATAGCCCGTGCAGGGGTGAGTATAACGATACTCAGTAGGGACCCCGAGACCCTCAAGGTCTCACTAAACCAACAAGGATAACCACAAATAAGATCTCAACAGATAACCTCTACTTAGGTATATGCCCATACATATACCTAAGTTATCAAGTAACCCATATCAATCATGAGGAAACACAAGGATTGTGAAAACAATGGATAACCACTACCCAGGTATAAGCCCATACATATACCTAAGTTAGCAAGTGACCCATCTCAATCATGAGGTAAACACAAGGTCAAAAGTCTCGGCTCAAACCAGGATTTTCATTATCGAAACCGTAACTGCTGAAGAGCTCCGTCTCTGGAGTGTACAGTGGTCCTGTCACGACTCCGAGGTACTGCTCACTAACCTAAGACTGCTGAGGTACTCTTCCTGTCGAGTACCACGGGTCTGCGGCCAACTACCGGGTGCTCTGTCCGCTGAGGGTCTGTCGCCAAATACCGGGCGCTCTCCCTAATAGCCTACAGAGGTACTCCTCCGTCGAGTACCACGGGTCTGCGGCCAACTACCAGGCGCTCCGTCCGCCGTGGGTCTGCCGCCAAATACCGGGCGCTCCGTCCACTGGGCTAGTCGACTCACTCCAAGTCGAGTCAGTCAAGCAGTCGTCAGGTCTTAGTCGTCTACACGGTCTTCGTACTCCGCTCGCTCGTCTCTGGGAGGGTCCGCTCCACGAGCTACAGGTTGATACTCCAAGTATCTCAAAGTCCCACGAAGAAGTATCTCAAAGGACCGCCTCATCATAGGGGTCTCAACGCAACAGACGGCGTGTCAAACGGACACCCGATCTGTGAGTTCTTATCCTTTTCGTCCCAGGGGCCCGGTTGGTTTCGTAAGCGAACCAACCCGTCCGTATCTCAACTGTACCCCGAACTCTCATAGGGTATACTCATAGGGACCGTTTCTCAACGTGATCACCAACACCGTTGACGGTTCGTCAAACGGACGTCTGGTCTGAAAAATATCATCTTTTTCCATTCCAGGGGCCTGGTTGGATTTCGGGTACAATCCAACCCGGATATAACCCAACTGCATCCAAAACTTGGTCGGAGGATGCCAAAAGTTTCGTATCGTCAACAGGATCGCAACGCAACAGACGGCGCGTCAATCGGACGCCTGGTCTGGAAGTTATTGTCTTTTTCGTCCCGGGGGCCCGGTTGGTTTTTTAAGTCAAAACCAACCCGACCGTACTCCAACTGTGTCCAAACCTCGAGCGAAGCAAGCCAAAAGATCTGTCTCACTTAGAGGAATCCACCAAAGTCGACGGCACGTCAATCGGACATCCGGAGCTCAAGATATGAGCGTTTCCGCTCCGAGGGCCCGGTTGGTTTTTTTTTGTGTACGAACCAACCCAGCTGAACCCAAAGTTTTCCGAAACCTTGAGTGCGATATACCAAAATGACCGTCTCGATCCAAGGATTGTGTTGCCGCTGACGGCGCATCATTCGGAGGCCCGTAACTCAAGTTACGAGCAAAAGATCGAAAACGGTCCGAAGACGGGGGTCTGGGCCCGGGCCGACCCGGTCCAACCCGGCCGGACCCGGTCCGGCCGGGCCAGGGTGCGGACCGGCTCGGCCGGCCGGTCCGGCTCGGCTCGGCCGAGCGGCCGAGCAGCTCGGATGTCGCAGGGCGCTGCCCCCGTGGGTTGGAGGTGTCGCGGCCCCGCGTGGGGCCACGCTGGATCAACGGACGCGGCATGTCGCCGTGTCCCGTGCGCGCGAGCTGGACCCTTGCGGCCGCGGGTCCGTTGGCCGCCGCCGGTAGCTTCCGCGGGCCACCGGAGTTGCTCCGGTGGTCCGTTTTCCTTCCCGCCTGCGCCATTGTTCCTCCCGGGTTCCGTTCTTCACTGCGGGATCATCAAATCGCTCTTGCGTCACATTTTGTCGTCGTCCGCCAAATCCGCACAACCACGAAGAACGGCGGAGGGTTGTCGGGCCGTGTTCGTTTTGTAGAGACCTGAATCTTGACGTACATGAACATTACATTACTTTCGCGGAATACTTAGTACATAAAAAAACACACACACAAGGATCGTAATAGTTTAGTGTCTTTGGAAACTCGGAACGTAATCTTCTAATCGTGGTGAAAGATCTTCAACATCTCCCATAAAGATCTTCTTTTTTTTTACCTAAAACCTTTCTTTATATCCTGGGGAAAAGAAAACATAAAAGGGTGAGCTCAAATGCTCAGCAAGGGCAAATAAAGGGAATAAAAATCATATCATATTCATAAGAACATAACTTTTGGAAATCTTAACCTGCAAAAGAGAGCATAATTTCATAACATGGGATAAATCATAGTAGTGAAATGAAATCACAATAATCATAACTTAAAACATGAAACTTTGTGGCATTCACACATAATCATAGAGAATCATTTCTTGTTAGTCAAGACTCATTGTCAAGACTATCTTAGTGGACAAAGTCCCTTTCTGAACCGAGTCACCCTCGTTTCAGTCCTGTTTCACTGAACCGGTATAACCTACCATTCCAGCCATGTCTATCTCATGAGATATAAAATCTTTACCCAATGAATTGGAGGGAGATATAGGTCCCACCCATCTTATAATGAATCCTTTCTTATGTGTGCCACATAATCATAAATCATACATCATCGCATAACACATGTAACAAAAATGGGATTCTTAAACAACATGACATCATAAAACAATTCATATAAGATAAAGGAATTCATAAAAATATTTCCATCACAACATAATCAAACCAATGTAATAATAGGGATAAAAACAGAACCCTTTTATTATCTTAGATGGAAAATAATTTTGATAAAATACTTGAACTCCATTCTTGAGGAAAATATCCTTTCTACTTCAAAAACACTTTTCCTTTCTTGACATGTTATACAATTTTAAACTAAAAGAAGTTGATTAAAAATAAACTTGAATACTTGTAAAGGAAATTTCTTGGAAATAATGTTTTAGAAATCCATTCATGCCGTATAAGTTAAAAAAACATTCTTCGTACTTTTGTCGGAAACGTCAAAAAGTACCTCGTACGAAAAACGACAAAAGATTCCTTTCATTTCTTTTACTAAAAACTCACCGAAGGGTAAAAATGGATTTAAAAAAATTGTAGGTGGATGGAAATAATATTACATATTTATGAAACATGGATGTGGATGATAAAATACACCCCAGTAAATACTTACGAATAAACAATCTCGGATAAAAATGAGATTGTGATATTTCTCTTACCTTAGGTCTGACTTGCTTTGTAAGTGTCCGAACCTCCTGTATAATGATTTAAATCATGTTATTGACTTATTCCAGAATCATATTCATTGTTATTATATCATATATGGTCCACTTATGACTTTATATTACCCGTTCTTTTGTAAATTCATGTTAAAGTGGCGTTTTGGGTAAAATCGTCTCATTTGTCGTTCATGTTTTTAACTTGTAATTATTCATATGATTACTTAGATCATGATTACTTAATTTCAGAATATAAAACATGATTTATATATATATTCATAATATACATATATAATAAATCAGTAAATGGAAAGAAATACACCGTTCATGGAGACGGTAGTCCGTACGTACGCATGAACGCTGTTTTTGTTTCCTTATTGAATTGAATGGAATTAAGTAGATGACATACATATAAATATAAATAATTCCAGTATCATTATTAGGTCATATATTTCATTAGTACTTATTATATATACTTTATAATCATTCATGAATGGTTAATCATTGAGAATGAATCTCATCGCGTCGTGGAGACGGTAGTCCGTACGTACGCACGAGCGATGATATCGTTCCCATGGTCGTGGAATTGTGTTGAAGTGTATGTATACTATTTCAATATCAATATCACATTATAATAATCATATATAGTTACTCATTACACCTTTATACCCATCCAATTAATGTGGTGGCGGAAAATAGATTACACCACGGCGTGGAGACGGTATTCCGTACGTACGCACGCGCGGTGATTTCCTTTTTCCGTAGGATGGATATAAGGTTAATTAGAGTTGTTTCATATTTATAATAACATATCAGTATATAATAAATACTGATGTTATTACTTTATCATGAAACAACTAAAGAAGAAGAAGTTGAAGAAGAAAGAAATTGAAAAAGATCGGTAATGGATATTACCTCTTTTTGACGCGCCTTTTCTTAGCCTCCACTTAAAGAACTAAGGATGGTCTTTGAAGAAGACCAGGACCTCTAGGATGATACTAGGGAAGTGGAGAATGGATTTTTTCAGGGGTTGGCCTAGCTTGAAGGCTCAAATATGTGTGAGGAAGAGAGGGGGGAGGTGCCCTTTTATAAGGGAGGAGAGGGGCACCTTAGGAATATCTCAAAATATTATTTTATATTAAAGTCAAGATCGGTTTATAATGGTTCCAAAGGGTCTTATTTCTAAGATAAAGTGGGGATGGGTCGAAATCCTATCAACCAATAGGATTTAGACAAGTTTAGGTTATTATTTTAACCTTATCAATTAGATTTAACTTTAAGTTAAATAATTTAACTTTTACCGTGTCTTTTTGTTTTCTTACACTATATGGTTAATACACTTACTATAACATGCCAAACGAACCCCAAATTGTTTATTATTAATATATATATCCTTATCTAAGTCATTTGGCCGAACCTTAGATTTTTAGGAATAAAATAACAATTAATAATATAATATTTGATTTAAAAACTATTTTTTGTCAATTTTGACACTATTTGATATATGATTTTTTTGAAAGTCATAACAGAATTATATGTTCGAACCAAGTTGATTAAATCAATAATAATATATCATAGTAACCTAGAAAATTAGTTTAATTCATAAAAAGTCTTAAATTACATTTATTTTGGTATTTATAATATCAATTATGTCAATATTTCATTAATAAGATAATTACTGCATCATCTTTGTGTCATAAATAAATTAAATTATTTGATGTCTAAAAATTACAAATAAAATACCATAATGTAGGAAATCTTTTTAGCTTTCTAATGAATATTTATAGTCGAATTTATCTTATGTATAACCCCATATTAAAAATGATTTACTTATTAAAAATTGATTTTAACTATTTTAACTATTCATTAAATAAAATAATATTAAATGTCATAGTCTAATCCAAGTGGACCTAAATGGTAATATTATATTCATAAGGTTGTTTTTGGTCGAATTACACTTATCCAATAGAATTAGGACATGTGTTAGGGTAATAGTAATATCATATTTACCCTTAGTTACCCTATTTACTATTAACCGCGGTAAAAAAAAGTAAAAAGTTACTATTCACCAAAAATTATTTGCATCTCATTGAACCACATTTTACTTACTGACATCAACCGTGTCTCTCGGATTTTTGAAATTCCATTCACAGAAGCGGTAAAATTAATTTTTATGAGAAATTCAGTTTTTTTAACTACCACTTAGTAGTTTCACTATTCATCAAAAATTGATGTTTTTTAGAACAATGCCAAAATTTCATCCTAAGCTATATTTCATATTCAGAATTCAAAAATGAAGTCTATTTTACCAAATTCATAACATAGAAGTTGCATTAATTAATTCTATAATTAAATCCCGCTGTTAAAACAAATAGCGTGTTTTTAAGAAACAATATCTATCAAAAGATTGACACTTGTTTATGTCTGGTTTAAATGTGAAATTACATCCAATGACCAACATTGTATTAAATTGTAAAAATATATTCTAAATATACTTTAAAACCACTCAAATTAATAATTTATCACTATTAATTATTTTAATTAAAAAAGTTGTTTTTAATTATAATTTAGTAATTTTCACTATTCATCAGAATATGAAAGTTATCCGAAAAGTACCAAAATTTCACCTTAGGCTAAATTCGATACTCCAAATCCAAAAATGAAGTCCATTTTGAGAGATAAAATTTCTAAAATTTTAAAAGGTGGTTATTACTATTCATAACGGCTAGTTATAATAATATTTTAATAGCATATCGTTGTTTAGTGAAAGTCGGTATTGCGTACTGCACACGCTATCGAGGAAGGTCGCGATTGCGTGTAATGCAAGGCAAGTCAAAGATGCGTGTTGTGCAAGCTCCTTTTGGTGTAGCGTACAACACAAGACATTAATAAAATTAAAAAGAATATTTTTCATAAAATCTCGGGCTGTTACATTCTACCCCCCTTAAAATGAATTTCGCCCTCGAAATTCGTCGGGGTTATAAATGGTTTACTATTCTAAAGTTTCTTTAATAGAAACCCACATCGTAAAAAGGAATATCAAAACCAATCTTTAAAAACAAAAGTATGAAACGTAACGGTTACCCAAATAAACTAATCACTGGGTTTCCACGTAGGTGAAAATATGGATATGGAAGAGAAATCTAACCATCATGTTCTGATGGAGAGTGGTAGAGAACATGGCTATGGAAAAACCAGCAATCACAAAGCCATAAATTTGTGACGATCTAAGGTACCATCTGATTCATCATATATAAGATCACTAGGACAACATTTTTGGTTTTCAAGATCATTTCCCTAAAGTTAAAGAATTTGAATTAGAATAAATACTTACTTTATTTTGGTACAATCTCACTGTTGTTCGTGCCTTTAACAATTTCCACTTCATCTCTTAAATAAATGAAGTTGAATTTGTTATTCGTGAAGTGTTAGCAGATCATGTGATAGAATGACGGGTCATTCCATCTGTCTCAAACAAAAGGTTAGCAAAAAAAATATATACATAAGTTGATCTATAGTGAGATTAATCATATATGGTTCCTAAAATGGACTTATACATCATATGTCATACAGCTTAATATAATAAAACTAGTTTCTACTAAACAGGGGATTCCTGTAGGCCAGTGGTAGGCGATAAAGGCCAGTCGCACTTCGGTTGTGGGTTCGATTGCCACAACCTTGTCCGACGCGATGGGCTGTCGCCCGTCCTGCAGGTTGTCCTTTTTCTAAAACTATATTACTATAACATCCCATCAATAATATCGAGAAAACTTCTATCCTTAAACAATACTAACTTATGTCCAACATAATCCATTCCAATCTTTAGGCTTATCCATAATACTGCAATCCACTCTCATAACATAGTGAAAACGATTACCAGAGATTTAACACCATCGTCGATCCCCATATATCATAAGATATGTTTTGTTGGTCACATTCCAAACATTCAAAGTCCTTAATCATGTATTCTCTTGAATACCTTAGTGAAAACATGAATGCAGTTAAAATTTAACACTTTCCACATACCAAAATCCTCAAAATTCTATATACTCAAACAATGATATCACTTAGTCCTTATATCAATCATGAGCTCATGAATAATGTTAAACATTTCGTTTTCTCATTTTCCCTTCATTATGCTCATATCATCTTATTTCCAAAAATATCTCAATCACTTTGAATACCACATTAGACCAATACATAAATATTCCAATACTTTATGATACAACATTATTTTGGAATCCCATTACATAAACACTTAATCATTCCACCACATCGTTATCATATTCAACATCGCCAATGGTGATCGCATGTGACTTCCCTTTGTCCTTTTCCTTAAGCGGTTCCTCATGTTGATCATCACTAACCCTTGGATTAGGAAATTTATTAGCATAATGCCTCATTTCCTTGCACTTGAAGCATTGAAGTGTTGGTGGTGCGTTCTCTACAGTGTTTGCTTTATTCACATCATTAGAAACCCTTTTTCCATTACTTCGACACTCAGCTGCTCGATGACCTTCTTTTCCACACTTAAAACATTTTCTAGTCCCTTTAAGACAATCTCCACCATGCTTCTTTACACACTTTGTGCATAAGGAAACATTCATCTTCTTTTCACCATTATTCTGAGATTTCTCCTTGAACTCCATCTTTCGTTTCTTGTCAAAACCATGAGATGGATATGTAACACCAACTTCCATTTCTACCTTGATAGCACAACGCACAATTTCTTCATAGCTACTAAAGTCTCTTATAGCTAATGCCCTTCGAAGACTTGGTTTTAAGCCACTGAAAAATCGATCAACTTTACTTTCAGGTTGGATGATAATGCCAGATGCATACCTTGAAAGTCTTGTAAAATTTGCTTCGTATATACCAACAGATTCATCATCCTTCTGCTTCAGCTCAAGAAACTCCTTTTCCATCTTTTTTCGAAGAATACGAGGGAAGTACTTACTGAAAAACAAGTTCTTGAACTCGTCCCATTCCATGGACTCAATTTCATCTTTTTGCCTCGTATTCTTGATAAGATTCCACCATTGATCAGCTTCACCTTCCAAACGATATACTGCTAAGATGACTTTATCATGCTCAGAACATTGAAGAACTGAAAATATCTTTTCAGTGGTACTGATCCATTGTTCAGCAACAAGTGGATCAGAAGACCCACTGAAAGAAGGTGGACGGTGCCTCATGAAGGACTCAATAGAATATTGGTCCCTTCTCTGCTCATTTGGAAGTCCAGAATGATTCATAGCTTGTGTAAGTATAGAAATAAGATTTTTCACTCCATCTCCCATAACATTTGTTTGTTCAGGAGGGAAATCATTGCATTGTCCATTGCATTGATCAACACGGTTCCTTTGGGTTCCAGCCATCGTCTAAAACCCAAAAAGAATAGTGTGAGAGGCAAAAATTATGCTAGGGAAAACAACATAATAAAGGGGGAGTATCCTCAATATCTAATATCTTAGGTTAAATTATACGATCGTTACCGTAGTTCTAGGACTGTATCTTATACGTATACTTATCCTTAGGAACATCCCTAGACATACCTTAGAAATATCTCTAGGGATCTCATTAACATTTTCGCATCCTAGTTTCCAAAGGTTGACTAAACCTTTCCTCTGATACCAGCTGTAGAGACCCGAAGCTTGACGTACATGAACATTACATTACTTTTGCGGAATACTTAGTATATAAAAAAAAACACACACACAAGGATCGTAATAGTTTAGTGTCTTTGGAAACTCGGAACGTAATCTTCTAATCGTGGTGAAAGATCTTCAACATCTCCCATAAAGATCTCCTTTTTTTTTACCTAAAACCTTTCTTTATATCCTGGGGAAAAGAAAACATAAAAGGGTGAGCTCAAATGCTCAGCAAAGGCAAATAAAGGGAATAAAAATCATATCATATTCATAAGAACATAACTTTTGGAAATCTTAACCTGCAAAAGAGAGCATAATTTCATAACATGGGATAAATCATAGTAGTGAAATGAAATCCCAATAATCATAACTTAAAACATGAAACTTTGTGGCATTCACACATAATCATAGAGAATCATTTCTTGTTAGTCAAGACTCATTGCCAAGACTATCTTAGTGGACAAAGTCCCTTTCTGAACCGAGTCACCCTCGTTTCAGTCCTCTTTCACTGAACCGGTATAACCTACCGTTCCAGCCATGTCTATCTCATGAGATATAAAATCTTTACCCAATGCATTGGAGGGAGATACAGGTCTCACCCATCTTATAATGAATCCTTTCTTATGTGTGCCACATAATCATAAATCATACATCATCGCATAACACATGTAACAAAAATGGGATTCTTAAACAACATGACATCATAAAACAATTCATATAAGATAAAGGAATTCATAAAAATATTTCCATCACAACATAATAAAACCAATGTAATAATAGGGATAAAAACAGAACCCTTTTATTATCTTATATGTAAAATAATTTTGATAAAATACTTGAACTCCATTCTTGAGGAAAATATCCTTTCTACTTCAAAAACACCTTTCCTTTCTTGACATGTCATACAATTTTAAACTAAAAGAAGTTGATTAAAAATAAACTTGAATACTTGTAAAGGAAACTTCTTGGAAATAATGTTTTATAAATCCATTCATGCCGTATAAGTTAAAAAAACATTCTTCGTACTTTTGTCGGAAACGTCAAAAAGTACCTCGTACGAAAAACGACAAAAGATTCCTTTCATTTCTTTTACTAAAAACTCACCGAAGGGTAAAAATGGATTTAAAAAAAATTTAGGTGGATGGAAATAATATTACATATTTATGAAACATGGATGTGGATAATAAAATACACCCCAGTAAATACTTACGAATAAACAATCTCGGATAAAAATGAGATTGTGATATTTCCCTTACCTTAGGTCCGACTTGCTTTGTAAGTGTCTGAACCTCCTGTATAATGATTTAAATCATGTTATTGACTTATTACAAAATCATATTCATTGTTATTATATCATATATGGTCTACTTATGACTTTATATTACCCGTTCTTTTGTAAATTCATGTTAAAGTAGCGTTTTGGGTAAAATCGTCTCATTTGTCGTTCGTGTTTTTAACTTGTAATTATTCATATGATTACTTAGATCATGATTACTTAATTACAGAATATAAAACATGATTTATATATATATATTCATAATATACATATATAATAAATCAGTAAATGGAAAGAAATACACCGTTCATGGAGACGGTAGTCCGTACGTACGCATGAACACTGTTTTCGTTTCCTTATTGAATTGAATGGAATTAAGTAGATGACATACATATAAATATAAATAATTCCAGTATCATTATTAGGTCATATATTTCATTAGTACTTATTATATATACTTTATAATCATTCATGAATGGTTAATCATTGAGAATGAATCTCATCGCGTCGTGGAGACGGTAGTCCGTGCGTACGCACGAGCGATGATATCGTTCCCATGGTCGTGGAATTGTGTTGAAGTGTATGTATACTATTTCAATATCAATATCACTTTATAATAATCATATATAGTTACTCATTACACCTTTATACCCATTCAATTAAGGTGGTGGCGGAAAATAGATTACACCACGGCGTGGAGACGGTATTCCGTACGTACGCACGCGCGGTGATTTCCTTTTTCCGTAGGATGGATAGAAGGTTAATTAGAGTTGTTTCATATTTATAATAACATATCAGTATATAAGAAATACTGATGTTATTACTTTATCATGAAACAACTAAAGAAGAAGAAGTTGAAGAAGAAAGAAATTGAAAAAGATCGGTAATGGATATTACCTCTTTTTGACGCGCCTTTTCTTAGCCTCCACTTAAAGAACTAAGGATGGTCTTTGAAGAAGACCAGTACCTCTAGGATGATACTATGGAAGTGGAGAAGGGATTTTTTTCAGGGGTTTTTCGAGCTTTAAGGCTCAAAGTTGTGTGAGGAAGAGAGGGGGGAGGTGCCCTTTTATAATGGAGGAGAGGGGCACCTTAGGAATATCTCAAAATATTATTTTATATTAAAGTCAAAATCGGTTTATAATGGTTCCAAAGGGTCTTATTTCTAAGCTAAAGTGGGGATGGGTCGAAATCCTATCAACCAATAGGATTTAGACAAGTTTAGGTTATTATTTTAACCTTATCAATTAGATTTAACTTTAAGTTAAATAATTTAACTTTTACCGTGTCTTTTTGTTTTCTTACACTATATGGTTAATACACTTACTATAACATGCCAAACGAACCCCAAATTGTTTATTATTAATATATATATCCTTATCTAAGTCATTTGGCCGAACCTTAGATTTTTAGGAATAAAATAACAATTAATAATATAATATTTGATTTAAAAACTATTTTGTGTCAATTTTGACACTATTTGATATATGATTTTTGTGAAAGTCATAACAGAATTATATGTTCGAACCAAGTTGATTAAATCAATAATAATATATCATAGTAACCTATAAAATTAGTGGAATTCATAAAAAGTCTTAAATTACATTTATTTTGGTATTTATAATATCAATTATGTCAATATTTCATTAATAATATAATTACTGCATCATCTTTGTGTCATAAATAAATTAAATTATTTGATATCTAAAAATTACAAATAAAATACCATCATGTAGGAAATCTTTTTAGCTTTCTAATGAATATTTATAGTCGAATTTATCTTATGTATAACCACATATTAAAAATGATTTACTTATTAAAAATTGATTTTAACTATTTTAACTATTCATTAAATAAATTAATATTAAATGTCATAGTCTAATCCAAGTGGACATAAATGGTAATATTATATTCATAAGGTTGTTTTTGGTCGAATTACACTTATCCAATAGAATTAGGACATGTGTTAGGGTAATAGTAATATCATATTTACCCTTAGTTACCCTATTTACTATTAACCGCGGTAAAAAAAAGTAAAAAGTTACTATTCACCAAAAATTATTTTCATCTCATTGAACCACATTTTACTTACTGAAATCAACCGTGTCTCTCGGATTTTTGAAATTACATTCATAGAAGCGGTAAAATTAAGTTTTATGAGAAATTCAGTTTTTTTAACTACCACTTAGTAGTTTCACTATTCATCAAAAATTGATGTTTTTCAGAACAATGCCAAAATTTCATCCTAAGCTATATTTCATATTCCGAATTCAAAAATGAAGTCTATTTTACCAAATTCATAACATAGAAGTTGCATTAATTAATTCTATAATTAAATCTCATTGTTAAAACAAATAGCGTGTTTTTAAGAAACAATATCTATCAAAAGATTGACACTTGTTTATGTCTGGTTTAAATGTGAAATTACATCCAATGACCAACATTGTATTAAATTGTTAAAATATATTCTAAATATACTTTAAAACCACTCAAATTAATAATTTATCACTATTAATTATTTTAATTAAAAAAGTTGTTTTTAATTATAATTTAGTAATTTTCACTATTCATCAGAATATGAAAGTTATCCGAAAAGTACCAAAATTTCACCTTAGGCTAAATTCGATACTCCAAATCCAAAAATAAAGTCCATTTTTAGAGCTAAAATTTCTAAAATTTTAAAAGGTGGTTATTACTATTCATAACGGCTAGTTATAATAATATTTTAATAGCATATCGTTGTTTAGTGAAACTTGGTATTGCGTACTACACACGCTATCAAGGAAGGTCGCGATTGCGTGTAATGCAAGGCAAGTCAAAGATGTGTGTTGTGCAAACTCCTTTTGGTGTAGCGTACAACACAAGACATTAATAAAATTAAAAAGAATATTTTTCATAAAATCTCGGGCTGTTACATTCTACCCCCCTTAAAATGAATTTCGCCCTCAAAATTCGTCGGGGTTATAAATGGTTTACTATTCGAAAGTTTCTTTAATAGAAACCCACATCGTAAAAAGGAATATCAAAACCAATCTTTAAAAACAAAAGTATGAAACGTAACGGTTACCCAAATAAACTAATCACTGGGTTTCCACATAGGTGAAAATATGGATATGGAAGAGAAATCTAACCATCATGTTCTGATGGAGAGTGGTAGAGAACATGGCTATGTAAAAGCCAGCAATCACAAAGCCATAAATTTGTGACGATCTAAGGTACCATCTGATTCATCAGATATAAGATCACTAGGACAACATTTTTGGTTTTCAAGATCGTTTCCCTAAAGTTAAAGAATTTGAATTAGAATAAATACTTACTTTATTTTGGTACAATCTCACTGTTGTTCGTGCCTTTAAAGGTTTCCACTTCATCTCTTAAATAAATGAAGTTGAATTTGTTATTCGTGAAGTGTTAGCAGATCATGTGATAGAATGACGGGTCATTCCATCTGTCTCAAACAAAAGGTTAGCAAAAAAATTATATACATAAGTCGATCTATAGTGAGATTAATCATATATGGTTCCTAAAATGGACTTATACATCATATGTCATACAGCTTAATATAATAAAACTAGTTTCTACTAAACAGGGACTTCCTGTAGGCCAGTGGTAGGCGATAAAGGCCAGTCGCACTTCGGTTGTGGGTTCGATTGCCACAGCCTTGTCCGACGCGATGGGTTGTCGCCCGTCCTGCAGGTTGTCCTTTTTCTAAAACTATATTACTATAACATCCCATCAATAATATCGAGAAAACTTCTATCCTTAAACAATACTAACTTATGTCCAACATAATCCATTCCAATCTTTAGGCTTATCCATAATACTGCAGTCCACTCTCATAACATAGTGAAAACGATTACCAGAGATTTAACACCATCGTCGATCCCCATATATCATAAGATATGTTTTGTTGGTCACATTCCAAACATTCAAAGTCCTTAATCATGTATTCTCTTGAATACCTTAGTGAAAACATGAATGCAGTTAAAATTTAACACTTTCCACATACCAAAATCCTCAAAATTCTATATACTCAAACAATGATATCACTTAGTCCTTATATCAATCATGAGCTCATGAATAATGTTAAACATTTCGTTTTCTCATTTTCCCTTCATTATGCTCATATCATCTTATTTCCAAAAATATCTCAATCACTTTGAATACCACATTAGACCAATACATAAATATTCCAATACTTTATGATACAACATTATTTTGGAATCCCATTATATAAACACTTAATCATTCCACCACATCGTTATCATATTCAACATCGCCAATGGTGATCGCATGTGACTTCCCTTTGTCCTTTTCCTTAAGCGGTTGCTCATGTTGATCATCACTAACCCTTGGATTAGGAAATTTATTAGCATAATGCCTCATTTCCTTGCACTTGAAGCATTGAAGTGTTGGTGGTGCGTTCTCTACAGTGTTTGCTTTATTCACATCATTAGAAACCCTTTTTCCATTACTTCGACACTCAGCTGCTCGATGACCTTCTTTTCCACACTTAAAACATTTTCTAGTCCCTTTAAGACAATCTCCACCATGCTTCTTTACACACTTTGTGCATAAGGAAACATTCATCTTCTTTTCACCATTATTCTGAGATTTCTCCTTGAACTCCATCTTTCGTTTCTTGTCAAAACCATGAGATGGATATGTAACACCAACTTCCATTTCTACCTTGATAGCACAACGCACAATTTCTTCATAGCTACTAAAGTCTCTTATAGCTAATGCCCTTCGAAGACTTGGTTTTAAGCCACTGAAAAATCGATCAACTTTACTTTAAGGTTGGATGATAATGCCAGATGCATACCTTGAAAGTCTTGTAAAATTTGCTTCGTATATACCAATAGTTTCATCATCCTTCTGCTTCAGCTCAAGAAACTCCTTTTCCATCTTTTTTCGAAGAATACGAGGTAAGTACTTACTGAAAAACAAGTTCTTGAACTCGTCCCATTCCATGGACTCAATTTCATCTTTTTGCCTCGTATTCTTGATAAGATTCCACCATTGATCACCTTCACCTTCCAAACGATATACTGCTAAGATGACTTTATCATGCTCAGAACATTGAAGAACTGAAAATATCTTTTCAGTGGTACTGATCCATTGTTCAGCAACAAGTGGATCAGAAGACCCACTGAAAGAAGGTGGACGTTGCCTCATGAAGGACTCAATAGAATATTGTTCCCTTCTCTGCTCATTTGTAAGTCCAGAATGATTCATAGCTTGTGTAAGTATAGCAATAAGATTTTGCACTCCATCTCCCATAACATTTGTTTGTTCAGGAGGGCAATCATTGCATTGTCCATTGCATTGATCAACACGGTTCCTTCGGGTTCCAGCCATCGTCTAAAACCCAAAAAGAATAGTGTGAGAGGCAAAAATCATGCTAGGGAAAACAACATAATAAAGGGGGAGTATCCTCAATATCTAACATCTTAGGTTAAATTCTACGATCGTTACCGTAGTTCTAGGACTGTATCTTATACGTATACTTATCCTTAGGAACATCCCTAGACATACCTTAGAAATATCTCTAGGGATCTCATTAACGTTTTCGCATCCTAGTTTTCAAAGGTTGACTAAACCTTTCCTCTGATACCAGCTGTAGAGACCCGAAGCTTGAGGTACATGAACATTACATTACTTTTGCGGAATACTTAGTACATAAAAAAAACACACACACAAGGATCGTAACAGTTTAGTGTCTTTGGAAACTCGGAACGTAATCTTCTAATCGTGGTGAAAGATCTTCAACATCTCCCATAAAGATCTTCTTTTTTTTACCTAAAACCTTTCTTTATATCCTGGGGAAAAGAAAACATAAAAGGGTGAGTTCAAATGCTCAGCAAGGGCAAATAAAGGGAATAAAAATCATATCATATTCATAAGAACATAACTTTTGGAAATCTTAACCTGCAAAAGAGAGCATAATTTCATAACATGGGATAAATCATAGTAGTGAAATGAAATCCCAATAATCATAACTTAAAACATGAAACTTTGTGGCATTCACACATAATCATAGAGAATCATTTCTTGTTAGTCAAGACTCATTGCCAAGACTATCTTAGTGGACAAAGTCCCTTTCTGAACCGAGTCACCCTCGTTTCAGTCCTGTTTCACTGAACCGGTATAACCTACCGTTCCAGCCATGTCTATCTCATGAGATATAAAATCTTTACCCAATGCATAGGAGGAAGATATAGGTCCCACCCATCTTATAATGAATCCTTTCTTATGTGTGCCACATAATCATAAATCATACATCATCGCATAACACATGTAATAAAAATGGGATTCTTAAACAACATGACATCATAAAACAATTCATATAAGATAAAGGAATTCATAAAAATATTTCCATCACAACATAATCAAACCAATGTAATAATAGGGATAAAAACAGAACCCTTTTATTATCTTATATGGAAAATAATTTTGATAAAATACTTGAACTCCATTCTTGAGGAAAATATCCTTTCTACTTCAAAAACACTTTTCCTTTCTTGACATGTCATACAATTTTAAACTAAAAGAAGTTGATTAAAAATAAACTTGAATACTTGTAAAGGAAACTTCTTGGAAATAATGTTTTAGAAATCCATTCATGCCGTATAAGTTAAAAAAAACATTCTTCGTACTTTTGTCGGAAACGTCAAAAAGTACCTCGTACGAAAAACGACAAAAGATTCCTTTCATTTCTTTTACTAAAAACTCACCGAAGGGTAAAAATGGATTTAAAAATTTTTTAGGTGGATGGAAATAATATTACATATTTATGAAACATGGATGTGGATGATAAAATACACCCCAGTAAATACTTACGAATAAACAATCTCGGATAAAAATGAGATTGTGATATTTCCCTTACCTTAGGTCCGACTTGCTTTGTAAGTGTCCGAACCTCCTGTATAATGATTTAAATCATGTTATTGACTTATTCCAGAATCATATTCATTGTTATTATATCATATATGGTCTACTTATGACTTTATATTACCCGTTCTTTTGTAAATTCATGTTAAAGTAGCGTTTTGGGTAAAATCGTCTCATTTGTCGTTCGTGTTTTTAACTTGTAATTATTCATATGATTACTTAGATCATGATTACTTAATTCCAGAATATAAAAAATGATTTATATATATATATTCATAATATACATATATAATAAATCAGTAAATGGAAAGAAATACACCGTTCATGGAGACGGTAGTCCGTACGTACGCATGAACGCTGTTTTCTTTTCCTTATTGAATTGGATGGAATTAAGTAGATGACATACATATAAATATAAATAATTCCAGTATCATTATTAGGTCATATATTTCATTAGTACTTATTATATATACTTTATAATCATTCATGAATGGTTAATCATTGAGAATGAATCTCATCGCGTCGTGGAGACGGTAGTCCGTACGTATGCACGAGCGATGATATCGTTCCCATGGTCGTGGAATTGTGTTGAAGTGTATGTATACTATTTAAATATCAATATCAATTTATAATAATCATATATAGTTACTAATTACACCTTTATACCCATCCAATTAAGGTGGTGGTGGAAAATAGATTACACCACGGCGTGGAGACGGTATTCCGTACGTATGCACGCGCGGTGATTTCCTTTTTCCGTAGGATGGATAGAAGGTTAATTAGAGTTGTTTAATATTTATAATAACATATCAGTATATAAGAAATACTTATGTTATTACTTTATCATGAAACAACTAAAGAAGAAGAAGTTGAAGAAGAAAGAAATTGAAAAAGATCGGTAATGGATATTACCTCTTTTTGACGCGCCTTTTCTTAGCCTCCACTTAAAGAACTAAGGATGGTCTTTGAAGAAGACCAGGACCTCTAGGATGATACTAGGGAAGTGGAGAAGGGATTTTTTCAGGGGTTGGCTGATCTTGAAGGCTCAAAGTTGTGTGAGGAAGAGAGGGGGGAGGTGCCCTTTTATAAGGGAGGAGAGGGGCACCTTAGGAATATCTCAAAATATTATTTTATATTAAAGTCAAAATCGGTTTATAATGGTTCCAAAGGGTCTTATTTCGAAGCTAAAGTGGGGATGGGTCGAAATCCTATCAATCAATAGGATTTAGACAAGTTTAGGTTATTATTTTAACCTTATCAATTAGATTTAACTTTAAGTTAAATAATTTAACTTTAAGTTAAATAATTTAAATTTTACCGTGTCTTTTTGTTTTCTTACACTATATGGTTAATACACTTACTATAACATGCCAAACGAACCCCAAATTGTTTATTATTAATATATATATCCTTATCTAAGTCATTTGGCCGAACCTTAGATTTTTAGGAATAAAATAACAATTAATAATATAATATTTGATTTAAAAACTATTTTGTGTCAATTTTGACACTATTTGATATATGATTTTTGTGAAAGTCATAACAGAATTATATGTTCGAACCAAGTTGATTAAATCAATACTAATATATCATAGTAACCTAGAAAATTAGTGTAATTCATAAAAATTCTTAAATTACATTTATTTTGATATTTATAATATCAATTATGTCAATATTTCATTAATAAGATAATTACTGCATCATCTTTGTGTCATAAATAAATTAAATTATTTGATGTCTAAAAATTACAAATAAAATACCATCATGTAGGAAATCTTTTTAGATTTCTAATGAATATTTATAGTCCAATTTATCTTATGTATAACCCCATATTAAAAATGATTTACTTATTAAAAATTGATTTTAACTATTTTAACTATTCATTAAATAAAATAATATTAAATGTCATAGTCTAATCCAAGTGGACCTAAATGGTAATATTATATTCATAAGGTTGTTTTTGGTCGAATTACACTTATCTAATAGAATTAGGACATGTGTTAGGGTAATAGTAATATCATATTTACCCTTAGTTACCCTATTTACTATTAATCGCGGTAAAAAAAAGTAAAAAGTTACTATTCACCAAAAATTATTTTCATCTCATTGAACCACATTTTACTTACTGACATCAACCGTGTCTCTCGGATTTTTGAAATTCCATTCACAGAAGCGGTAAAATTAAGTTTTATGAGAAATTCAGTTTTTTTAACTACCACTTAGTAGTTTCACTATTCATCAAAAATTGATGTTTTTCAGAACAATACCAAAATTTCATCCTAAGCTATATTTCATATTCCGAATTCAAAAATGAAGTCTATTTTACCAAATTCATAACATAGAAGTTGCATTAATTAATTCTATAATTAAATCCCGCTGTTAAAACAAATAGCGTGTTTTTAAGAAACAATATCTATCAAAAGATTGACACTTGTTTATGTCTGGTTTAAATGTGAAATTACATCCAATGACCAACATTGTATTAAATTGTAAAAATATATTCTAAATATACTTTAAAACCACTCAAATTAATAATTTATCACAATTAATTATTTTAATTAAAAAAGTTGTTTTTAATTATAATTTAGTAATTTTCACTATTCATCAGAATATGAAAGTTATCCGAAAAGTACCAAAATTTCACCTTAGGCTAAATTCGATAATCCAAATCCAAAAATGAAGTCCATTTTGAGAGCTAAAATTTCTAAAATTTTAAAAGGTGGTTATTACTATTCATAACGGCTAGTTATAATAATATTTTAATAGCATATCGTTGTTTAGTGAAACTCGGTATTGCGTACTACACACGCTATCAAGGAAGGTCGCGATTGCGTGTAATGCAAGGCAAGTCAAAGATGCGTGTTGTGCAAGCTCCTTTTGGTGTAGCGTACAACACAAGACATTAATAAAATTAAAAAGAATATTTTTCATAAAATCTCGGGTTGTTACATTTTACCCCCCTTAAAATGAATTTCGCCCTCGAAATTCGTCGGGGTTATAAATGGTTTACTATTCGAAAGTTTCTTTAATAGAAACCCACATCGTAAAAAGGAATATCAAAACCAATCTTTAAAAACAAAAGTATGAAACGTAACGGTTACCCAAATAAACTAATCACTGGGTTTCCACATAGGTGAAAATATGGATATGGAAGAGAAATCTAACCATCATGTTCTGATGGAGAGTGGTAGAGAACATGGCTATGGAAAAGCCAGCAATCACAAAGCCATAAATTTGTGACGATCTAAGGTACCATCTGATTCATCAGATATAAGATCACTAGGACAACATTTTTGGTTTTCAAGATCGTTTCCCTAAAGTTAAAGAATTTGAATTAGAATAAATACTTACTTTATTTTGGTACAATCTCACTGTTGTTCGTGCCTTTAACAATTTCCACTTCATCTCTTAAATAAATGAAGTTGAATTTGTTATTCGTGAAGTGTTAGCAGATCATGTGATAGAATGACGGGTCATTCCATCTGTCTCAAACAAAAGGTTAGCAAAAAAATATATACATAAGTCGATCTATAGTGAGATTAATCATATATGGTTCCTAAAATGGACTTATACATCATATGTCATACAGCTTAATATAATAAAACTAGTTTCTACTAAACAGGGACTTCCTGTAGGCCAGTGGTAGGCAATAAAGGCCAGTCACACTTCGGTTGTGGGTTCGATTGCCACAGCCTTGTCCGACGCGATGGGCTGTCGCCCGTCCTACAGGTTGTCCTTTTTCTAAAACTATATTACTATAACATCCCATCAATAATATCGAGAAAACTTCTATCCTTAAACAATACTAACTTATGTCCAACATAATCCATTCCAATCTTTAGGCTTATCCATAATACTGCAGTCCACTCTCATAACATAGTGAAAACGATTACCAGAGATTTAACACCATCGTCGATCCCCATATATCATAAGATATGTTTTGTTGGTCACATTCCAAACATTAAAAGTCCTTAATCATGTATTCTCTTGAATACCTTAGTGAAAACATGAATGCAGTTAAAATTTAACACTTTCCACATACCAAAATCCTCAAAATTCTATATACTCAAACAATGATATCACTTAGTCCTTATATCAATCATGAGCTCATGAATAATGTTAAACATTTCGTTTTCTCATTTTCCCTTCATTATGCTCATATCATCTTATTTCCAAAAATATCTCAATCACTTTGAATACCACATTAGACCAATACATAAATATTCCAATACTTTATGATACAACATTATTTTGGAATCCCATTACATAAACACTTAATCATTCCACCACATCGTTATCATATTCAACATCGCCAATGGTGATCGCATGTGACTTCCCTTTGTCCTTTTCCTTAAGCGGTTGCTCATGTTGATCATCACTAACCCTTGGATTAGGAAATTTATTAGCATAATGCCTCATTTCCTTGCACTTGAAGCATTGAAGTGTTGGTGGTGCGTTCTCTACAGTGTTTGCTTTATTCACATCATTAGAAACCCTTTTTCCATTACTTCGACACTCAGCTGCTCGATGACCTTCTTTTCCACACTTAAAACATTTTCTAGTCCCTTTAAGACAATCTCCACCATGCTTCTTTACACACTTTGTGCATAAGGAAACATTCATCTTCTTTTCACCATTATTCTGAGATTTCTCCTTGAACTCCATCTTTCGTTTCTTGTCAAAACCATGAGATGGATATGTAACACCAACTTCCATTTCTACCTTGATAGCACAACGCACAATTTCTTCATAGCTACTAAAGTCTCTTATAGCTAATGTCCTTCGAAGACTTGGTTTTAAGCCACTGAAAAATCGATCAACTTTACTTTCAGGTTGGATGATAATGCCATATGCATACCTTGAAAGTCTTGTAAAATTTGCTTCATATATACCAACAGATTCATCATCCTTCTACTTCAGCTCAAGAAACTCCTTTTCCATCTTTTTTCGAAGAATACGAGGGAATTACTTACTGAAAAACAAGTTCTTGAACTCGTCCCATTCCATGGACTCAATTTCATCTTTTTGCCTCGTATTCTTGATAAGATTCCACCATTGATCAGCTTCACCTTCCAAACGATATACTGCTAAGATGACTTTATCATGCTCAGAACATTGAAGAACTGAAAATATCTTTTCAGTGGTACTGATCCATTGTTCAGCAACAAGTGGATCAGAAGACCCATTGAAAGAAGGTGGACGCTGCCTCATGAAGGACTCAATAGAATATTGGTCCCTTCTCTGCTCATTTGGAAGTCCAGAATGATTCATAGCTTGTGTAAGTATAACAATAAGATTTTGCACTCCATCTCCCATAACATTTGTTTGTTCAGGAGGGCAATCATTGCATTGTCCATTGCATTGATCAACACGGTTCTTTCGGGTTCCATCCATCGTCTAAAACCCAAAAAGAATAGTGTGAGAGGCAAAAATCATGCTAGGGAAAACAACATAATAAAGGGGGAGTATCCTCAATATCTAACATCTTAGGTTAAATTCTACGATCGTTACCGTAGTTCTAGGACTGTATCTTATACGTATACTTATCCTTAGGAACATCCCTAGACATACCTTAGAAATATCTCTAGGGATCTCATTAACGTTTTCGCATCCTAGTTTCCAAAGGTTGACTAAACCTTTCCTCTGATACCAGCTGTAGAGACTTGAAGCTTGACGTACATGAACATTACATTACTTTTGCGGAATACTTAGTACATAAAAAAAAACACACACACAAGGATCGTAATAGTTTAGTGTCTCTGGAAACTCGGAACGTAATCTTCTAATCGTGGTGAAAGATCTTCAACATCTCCCATAAAGATCTTCTTTTTTTTACCTAAAACCTTTCTTTATATCCTGGGGAAAAGAAAACATAAAAGGGTGAGCTCAAATGCTCAGCAAGGGCAAATAAAGGGAATAAAAATCATATCACATTCATAAGAACATAACTTTTGGAAATCTTAACCTGCAAAAGAGAGCATAATTTCATAACATGGGATAAATCATAGTAGTGAAATGAAATCCCAATAATCATAACTTAAAACATGAAACTTTGTGGCATTCACACATAATCATAGAGAATCATTTCTTGTTAGTCAAGACTCATTGCCAAGACTATCTTAGTGGACAAAGTCCCTTTCTGAACCGAGTCACCCTCGTTTCAGTCCTGTTTCACTGAACCGGTATAACCTACCGTTCCAGCCATGTCTATCTCATTAGATATAAAATCTTTACCCAATGCATTGGAGGGAGATATAGGTCTCACCCATCTTATAATGAATCCTTTCTTATGTGTGCCACATAATCAAAAATCATACATCATCGCATAACACATGTAACAAAAATGGGATTCTTAAACAACATGACATCATAAAACAATTCATATAAGATAAAGGAATTCATAAAAATATTTCCATCACAAAATAATCAAACCAATGTAATAATAGGGATAAAAACAGAACCCTTTTATTATCTTATATGGAAAATAATTTTGATAAAATACTTGAACTCCATTCTTGAGGAAAATATCCTTTCTACTTCAAAAACACTTTTCCTTTCTTGACATGTCATACAATTTTAAACTAAAAGAAGTTGATTAAAAATAAACTTAAATACTTGTAAAGGAAACTTATTGGAAATAATGTTTTAGAAATCCATTCATGCCGTATAAGTTAAAAAAAACATTCTTCGTACTTTTGTCGGAAACGTCAAAAAGTACCTCGTACGAAAAACGACAAAAGATTCCTTTCATTTCTTTTACTAAAAACTCACCGAAGGGTAAAAATGGATTTAAAAAAAAATTAGGTGGATGGAAATAATATTACATATTTATGAAACATGGATGTGGATGATAAAATACACCCCAGTAAATACTTACGAATAAACAATCTCGGATAAAAATGAGATTGTGATATTTCCCTTACCTTAGGTCCGACTTGCTTTGTAAGTGTCTGAACCTCCTGTATAATGATTTAAATCATGTTATTGACTTATTCCAGAATCATATTCATTGTTATTATATCATATATGGTCTACTTATGACTTTATATTACCCGTTCTTTTGTAAATTCATGTTAAAGTAGCGTTTTGGGTAAAATCGTCTCATTTGTCGTTCGTGTTTTTAACTTGTAATTATTCATATGATTACTTAGATCATGATTACTTAATTCCAGAATATAAAACATGATTTATATATATATATTCATAATATACATATATAATAAATCAGTAAATGGAAAGAAATACACCGTTCATGGAGACGGTAGTCCGTACGTACGCATGAACGCTGTTTTTGTTTCCTTATTGAATTGAATGGAATTAAGTAGATGACATACATATAAATATAAATAATTCCAGTATCATTATTAGTTCATATATTTCATTAGTACTTATTATATATACTTTATAATCATTCATGAATGGTTAATCATTGAGAATGAATCGCATCGCGTCGTGGAGACGGTAGTCCGTACGTACGCACGAGCGATGATATCGTTCCCATGGTCGTGGAATTGTGTTGAAGTGTATGTATACTATTTAAATATCAATATCACTTTATAGTAATCATATATAGTTACTCATTAAACCTTTATACCCATCCAATTAAGGTGGTGGCGGAAAATAGATTACACCACAGCGTGGAGACGGTATTCCGTACGTACGCACGCGCGGTGATTTCCTTTTTCCGTAGGATGGATAGAAGGTTAATTAGAGTTGTTTCATATTTATAATAACATATCAGTATATAAGAAATACTGATGTTATTACTTTATCATGAAACAAATAAAGAAGAAGAAGTTGAAGAAGAAAGAAATTGAAAAAGATCGGTAATGGATATTATCTCTTTTTGACGCGCCTTTTCTTAGCCTCCACTCAAAGAACTTAGGATGGTCTTTGAAGAAGACCAGGACCTCTAGGATGATACTAGGGAAGTGGAGAAGGGATTTTTTCAGGGGTTGGCCGAGCTTGAAGGCTCAAAGTTGTGTGAGGAAGAGAGGGGGGAGGTGCCCTTTTATAAGGGAGGAGAGGGGCACCTTAGAAATATCTCAAAATATTATTTTATATTAAAGTCAAAATCGGTTTATAATGGTTCCAAAGGGTCTTATTTCGAAGCTAAAGTGGGGATGGGTCGAAATCCTATCAACCAATAGGATTTAGACAAGTTTAGGTTATTATTTTAACCTTATCAATTAGATTTAACTTTAAGTTAAATAATTTAACTTTTACCGTGTCTTTTTGTTTTCTTACACTATATGGTTAATACACTTACTATAACATGTCAAACGAACCCCAAATTGTTTATTATTAATATATATATCCTTATCTAAGTCATTTGACCGAACCTTATATTTTTAGGAATAAAATAACAATTAATAATATAATATTTGATTTAAAAACTATTTTGTGTCAATTTTGACACTATTTGATATATGATTTTTGTGAAAGTCATAACAGAATTATATGTTCGAACCAAGTTGATTAAATCAATACTAATATACCATAGTAACCTAGAAAATTAGTGGAATTCATAAAAAGTCTTAAATTACATTTATTTTGGTATTTATAATATCAATTATGTCAATATTTTATTAATAAGATAATTACTGCATCATTTTTGTGTCATAAATAAATTAAATTATTTGATGTCTAAAAATTACAAATAAAATATCATCATGTAGGAAATCTTTTTAGCTTTCTAATGAATATTTATAGTCGAATTTATCTTATGTATAACCCCATATTAAAAATGATTTACTTATTAAACATTGATTTTAACTATTTTAACTATTCATTAAATAAAATAATATTAAATGTCATAGTCTAATCCAAGTGGACTTAAATGGTCATATTATATTCATAAGGTTGTTTTTGGTCAAATTACACTTATCCAATAGAATTAGGACATGTGTTAGGGTAATAGTAATATCATATTTACCCTTAGTTACCCTATTTACTATTAACCGCGGTAAAAAAAAAAGTAAAAAGTTACTATTCACCAAAAATTATTTTCATCTCATTGAACCATATTTTACTTACTGACATCAACCGTGTCTCTCGGATTTTTGAAATTTCATTCACAGAAGCGGTAAAATTAAGTTTTATGAGAAATTCAGTTTTTTTAACTACCACTTAGTAGTTTCACTATTCATCAAAAATTGATGTTTTTCAGAACAATGCCAAAATTTCATCCTAAGCTATATTTCATATTCCGAATTCAAAAATGAAGTCTATTTTACCAAATTCATAACATAGAAGTTGCATTAATTAATTCTATAATTAAATCTCGCTGTTAAAACAAATAGCGTGTTTTTAAGAAACAATATCTATCAAAAGATTGACACTTGTTTATGTCTGGTTTAAATATGAAATTACATCCAATGACCAACATTGTATTAAATTGTAAAAATATATTCTAAATATACTTTAAAACCACTCAAATTAATAATTTATCACTATTAATTATTTTAATTAAAAAAGTTGTTTTTAATTATAATTTAGTAATTTTCACTATTCATCAGAATATGAAAGTTATCCGAAAAGTACCAAAATTTCACCTTAGGCTAAATTCGATACTCCGAATCCAAAAATGAAGTCCATTTTGAGAGCTAAAATTTCTAAAATTTTAAAAGGTGGTTATTACTATTCATAACGGCTAATTATAATAATATTTTAATAGCATATCGTTGTTTAGTGAAACTCGGTATTGCGTACTACACACGCTATCGAGGAAGGTCGCGATTGCGTGTAATGCAAGGCAAGTCAAAGATGCGTGTTGTGCAAGCTCTTTTTGGTGTAGCGTACAACACAAGACATTAATAAAATTAAAAAGAATATTTTTCATAAAATCTCGGGCTGTTACACGTTTGGCATGCACCCTCTGCGTTAGATAAAAACAACGGGAGAATTATTCAACACATGAATACATAACCGAAAACAATTTTAATGAATTAAAATTGTTTTATAAACCGGGTTCTTCATTTTGAACGGAAACCAACACGGGAATATAAAACATCCAAATAAAATCTCTACGTCGTTAAGTCGCCGCACGCGGGTTCTTCGCGGATTTGATCGCCGCGGAAGGAGGCGATCGTCGCGTCGCGGAAGGCGTCGCGTCGTCGCGGAAGGGTGTCGCGTCGTCGCGGAAGGGCGTCGTGTTGTCGCGGAATACGGTGCGCGTCGACGAACTCCAAGGTTCAAGAACAACAGATTTAATTTTAAAAATTAAATCCATGCGTTGTTAAAAACCACAAAGGAGTTTTAAAAGAAACCCGAAATCTCTTACCTCAAACAAAAGATCGAAGATTTCGTTGCGGACGAAGGAACGTCGCAGAAGAATGTCGCGGAAGGGGAAACGTCGGCGTCGCGGCACACGGCGTCGCGTCGTCGATTTCCGCGGTTTCGGCGTTCTTCGTCGGAGGCCGACGTTCTTCGCGTTCTTCGCGTTCTTCGCGAAGAAGGGTGAAGGCACAAGAATTCTGTCAAAATCCTCCCAACGTGTAATCCTCAAAATGTGGCGTTGGTCTTATTTTATTACTACGCCAACGGATTTCAAACCGGTTAAGAAACGAAAAAGAGATAAGTAACGACCCATTAATTCGTAGAATTAATTCAACGAAATAAACCGCCCAATTAATTCAACGAAGAAAACCGCCCAATTAATTTGTGCGTTAAGAAATTAAGAAAACGCGTCAGTTGACTTTCATAATGACGGGTTTTCGCGGGTGCGTTATTTAGCGGAAAAGAAACGGCGAGGCTCGTGCGGGCCCCACCCCACAAATATCCTACCAAGAGGGTAGAATATTTTTGGATAGCACCTTATCCGGATCAACTCAGCTTAAACCGCTTTAAGTGGCTTCAAGTGGCTTCCAAGTGCCTTAAGTGAAATAAAATAAAGTTTGTCGTACAATTTATTTTATTTCTTAACTTTAAGCCCAAAAAAATTAAAAATCACACCCGAACAAACGCAACTCCGGAAGAGGCGTTTCTAAGCAATTACCGGCGCTGCGATTCCATCGGTGCCCTCAGAATTCGATTCCGAGCACCGGTTCAAAAGTTAGAAAAACCCGCTCGCTCGTTCACTGAACGTACCCGAGCCAAACTTCGGAAAATGATTCCGGGCACACCGGGCCTCGGAATCAGGTGCCGTCAGAAACTGCGTTCTTGTAAAATTCCAAAGAAAATTAAAAAAAAAAATTCCCTGGAATTTACGGGTCTTTACATTGTAGACCATTTTTCACTGAATATATTATATATTAATTGTAAAAAAATATTTAGTATTATACAAATCACATTTAATCAAATATTATATATATGTGTGTGTGCGTCAATAGAAATATATTTTTATATTAAATATGATTTTTAGTGTTGTATGGTTTTTGTTACGTATGTCATCTTTAACATTGATAAATGAAGTGATTTTATCAACGTTGACTAAAAATGGTGACAAATGGTGACATTTATCACCACTAGAAAAAATGCTAATAAATGTGTTGATTTATCATCATTTTTTTTAGTGCCGATAATGGCAGCGCTAG
>CAUJRU010003218.1:0-54031 GCA_963277665.1 Viscum album
ATCATATATTATTCTTTTCCTCAAAATAACAATTATTTGGGATTAAAAAAATGAAATTCGAATTAAATTTATTGGGAAAAATTTTATATCAATTCCCCCACACATATACTGTGTGTAACGCCCAGACCCCAATTACCTAGAGTCGGTGCATTATTACATAACATTGGAATGATCACAAGAAATATCAAATCTCGAAAGACCGATTGGTTTAGTAGCCTTGGAAACACTAGATATATTCATAAGTCTTATATTATATCATAATGTGAATAACTACTACAACAACATATTGTCTCCATAATCCACACTCATATCCCCACATAATATCCTTGCAGGTCATTCATAATTTACTTCATCACTTCCTAGGAAAAATAAAACAAAGAAAAGGGGTGAGCTCAAATGCCCAATAAGTATAACAATATAGTGGAAACTTTCATAAATAGGAATAAACATTTAAGGATATGTATAACTAAAACAAAATCCTTTTAAACTTGAACTTCAAAATAGTATGGAAAAAGTAAAATGAAATAATTCAATTTACTTATTCACATCGATATTCTACTAATCTAATAATCACATGAAATATCAATAACCACTTTCATAATGATGGAATTCATAATGTCAGACTATCATAACCACATAGCCAAGGCCTCGTGCCAAGACTACAAATAATATTTTGTCAAGGCCTTGTGCCAAGACACTAGTTTTTCTCATGATACCTACCGATGAATCGAGGAGCTATAGCGTGCTCCACCCATCACATATTAAGTCCAATGCATTCCCATATGAAATGGTTTAAACATAACAAACACATTCGTATTAAAACTATCATACGAAATGTCAATACGTTCACCATAAACCATGAATGGTATAAAAATAGCACATCCACAGTAAAAAATTTCCCCAAACTATCAATACAATATAGAAGTTTTGTATCCTAATAAATCATCTTCAAATAAGGGTAAAATCCATCAAAGGATGATGACATAGATGAAATTAAAACTCTTTTTAGAGAAATATCTCTTTCTATTTTGAAATCATTTAAGAGTCATATATTTATAAAATAAATCATTTTATTTGAAAATATTCTTATAATATTGTAAGGGAATCTTCGATGATTTTATAACGGCTGAAAATAGCCGCAACTGCCGTATAAGTTAAAAAAAACATTCTTACCTTAATTTTGTCGAAAAGGTTAAAAAGCACCTTGTTTGGAAAACGACGGAAATATTCCTTTATAAACCTCTTATTAAAAGTCAAAAAAGGGTATAAATGACTTTAACCCATATACTTGTAAATAGTAAAAATGTTTTGAAATACATTTTTAAGAATCATGGATGTGGATGATAAAGAGATCCCAATAGATTATTACAAATAAACAACCTCTGATAATAAAGAGATTGTGAAATAACCCTTACCTTGTACTTTTTCTTGGTTGGGGTAGGTTAAACTCCTGTATAATAGTGAAATAATTGTTATTAAATTATAAAATAATCATATATATTCATATGATATCATATATGATCTTTTAACATTGCTTTGTTAATAATATTTTAGTTTTATCGTCGTTTCGGGTGTTAACTTACTAGTTTTCTTTTATATCTTTTGTTACATAAGCCATGTTTATCATGGATTGGTTGTATATTATTCATATACAGAATTATATCAAGTCCTTAAACATTATTTTTAAATCATCAAATTATAATTATACTTAAATGGATACGATGGAGAATGAATCTCATCGCTTTCGTGGAGACGGTAGTCTGTACGTACGCACGAGCGACAATATCATTATTTTGATATCAAAATAATATATAAATGGATGTTATATCATATATACAGAATCATTAACATGTTATATTTATTATTTACATGAGTTAAACATGATTATTATACCCATCCAAATAATAATATATTTAATAACAATTACAACACGATGTGGAGATGGCAAGTCGTATGTACGCACGTATGGTGACATGTTATTAAAAGGGTGGATAGAATACTGAATATGGTTGCAACATATTTATAATAACATCACAGTATATATATGATACTGGTGTTATTATTTTATAATGGTAATAACAAAGGAATAAGAAGTTGAAGAAGAAAGGAACTTGGAAAAGTGTGGTGAAATCATTACCTCTTCTTCGGGTTCTTCCTTTTGATTTGATCAAAAGGGATACATAGGTTCGCTTTGTGATCAAACTAATGCCTCTAGGTTGTATTGAGTGATGTTGGGAGAGTATTTAGGTAGAGTTTGGCCGAACCAAAAGGATTTTAAGGTGTGAAGAAATGAAAAGTATGAGTGGCCTTTTATAAGAGGGGTGAGCGGCACCTTTGAAAAAACTAGAAATATTAATTTATAATAAATTCATATTCGGTTTATAATGGCTCAAAATTTGATTATTTAAATTTTAAGGTGGGGATAGGTAGAAAACCATTCAACCAATAGAATTTAGATAGGTTTGGGTTACTATATTAACCTTATCATTAAGTATTAACTCTTAGTTAATTAGTTTGACATTTATCATGTCACTTTGTATTTTTATATTATATAGTTAATAAACTTACTATATACATCTAAGAGACCCCCAAGTGGTCCATTAATGATAAAACTATCATGATATAAGTCTCTTGGCCAAACCTTATATTTTTAAGAATTTAATATCAATTAAGAATATAATATTTGTTTTAAAAACTTATTTATGTCAATTTTGACACTATTCAATAGTTGATTTTTTTGAAACTCATAACAGAATGATTACTTAGAAAAAAGTCAATTAAATCAATACTAATATGTAATATTATCCTAGAAAATTATTTTAATTCATTAAAAGTCTCAAATTATATTTATTTGGGTATTTATAATATCAATTATTTTAAAGTATCACTATTATGTCAATTACTGCATCATCATTATGTCATAAATAAATTATATTATGTAATCTCTAAAAATTATAAATAAAATATCATTATGTTGGAAAGCCTTTTAGATTTATAATGAATATTTATAGTCGAAAATCCAACATATATAACCCTATGTAAAAATTGTTTTTCTAAACGGTATATGCTTGTGTCATTTTTGTATTCATTTTAACTTAATTAAAATAAAGTGTCCCTATCACCTACAAGTGGCTCCATGGGGTCCCAAAATCGACCCAAAGATGCCTATGGTCTAACATGTATCATACAATAAATCTAGGATACGTTTTAGGGTAATTTAGTATTATTATAATATTATTTGTTAACCCCTATTTACCAGATTTACCCTTAACCATGGTAAATAAAATATTTACCGAAATAATTATTCAAAATGTCTAAAAATAAAAGTTACCTATTTACCTAATTTGAACATCCTGATTCCAAATATGGAATCCATTTTTCCAAATTCAAAACACAGAAGTGGCAGAAATTAATTTATAATTAATTCCTGTTGTTAAAACAAAAAACGTGTTTTTAAGAGATAATAACTATCAAAAGATTGACACTTGTTTATATCCTGTTTAATTGTAAAATTATGTCCAATGACCAAAATTATATTAAACGGTAAAAATATATTCTAATATACTTTAAAACCACTCAAATTCATAATTTATCACTATTAATTATTTTGATTAAAAAAGTTGTTTTTAATTAAAATTTAGTAATTTTCACTATTCGTCAAAATATTAAAGTTATCCGAAAAGTACCAAAATTTCACCTTAGGCTAAATTCGATATTCTGAATCCAAAAATGAAGACCATTTTAAAAAATAAAATATATATAATTTCAAAAATTATGTATTACTATTCATAACGGCTAGTTTGATTGGTTATGGTGTGTTAGAACTCGGTGTTGCGTACAACACGCACTATCACATTATTCAAAGAGAAGCGTACCATAGATGCTTGGGGTGTTACATTCTCCCCTCCTTCAAATAATTTCTTCCTCGAAATTTCTAGAATATTATCGCATGAAATGACTCAGGTGGTTCTTCATCATAATTTCCTCGAGTTCCCACGTTGCCTCTTCCATCTTATGGTTTCTCCACAAAACTTTTACCAGACGCGTCGTTCGGTTTCTCAGTACTTGTTCTCTCATATCAAGAATCCTGACGGGCTCTTCACAATAAGACAGATCGGGTTCCAGTTATAACTCCTCATAGGTGAGTACATGCATTGGTTCAGGCATGTATTTCCTCAACAGAGATACGTGGAACACATCGTGAACTTTGGAGAGACTTGGCGGCATTGCCAATCGGTAAGCTACAGCCCCAATTCATTCGAGAATTTCGAAAGGTCCGATGTACATGGGACTCAATTTACCTTTATTACCATGATGTATGACTCCCTTCCATGGAGATACCTTCAGGAAAACATGATCACCAACTTGAAATTACAGATCCTTCCTTCGATTATCGGCATAGCTCTTCTGCCTACTTTGAGATGCTTTGATGTGATTTTGGATTACCTTCACCTTTTCTATCGTTTACTCCAGTAGTTCTAGACCTACAAGTTTTCTTTCACCAACACCATCCCAACAGTTTGGTGTGCGACATCATTTTCTGTATAACGCTTCATATGGTTCCATCTGAATACTTGAATGGAAGCTATTGTTATAGGAAAATTCTACAAGAGGTAAATACTGATCCCACATACCCTGAAAGTCAAGTGAGCAGGATCTCAACATGTATTCTAAGGTTGGAATAGTCTGTTCTGATTGTCCGTCTGTCTGAGGGTGGTAGGCAGTGCTCAAATTAAGATCAGTATCCAGAGATTTCTAAAGACTCTTCCAAAATCATGAAGTAAAATGGGGATCACGATCAGAAACAATCGATAGGGGTACTCTATGAAATCTCACAACTTCATTAATATATAGTCCTGCTAGAAGTTCCAGTGGTGGATCTTCTCTTATAGCAAGAAAATGTGCTGACTTGGTAAGATGATCAACAATAACCCATATTGCATCGTTCCTTCTAGGAGTCTTTGGTAGCCCCATGACAAAGTCCATTGTAATATTGTCCCATTTCCACTGTGGTATGGGAAGAGGTTGCATGACTCCTCCAGGGTGTTGCCTTCCAGCTTTCACTTGTTGAAAAACCATACATCTTGACACAAAATTAGCAATCTCCCTCTTCATATTGTCCCACCAAAAATTTTCCTTCAAATATCTATACATTTTGGTGCTCCATGGTGTATAGAGAAATTGGAACTATGAGCATCATCCAACAATTCCCTTTTTATATCAGGTATATCAGGAACACAAAGCCTCTTCCCAAATTTCAAAATTCCATTTTCATACACAAAATCTCTCAATCTCCCATCATTCACAGCTTTAATCTTCTTTTGAAATTCTCCATCATTAGTCTGAGAACTCTTAATATTTTATAGTAATGATGGTTTAGCAACATTTTGAAAAATCATTGATGTTTCTCCTTCCCTAGTTATTCCCATGCCCATATTCACTAGATCCATTAAAATTGGATCCCTTTTCATTCTCATATTGTTCAAAACTCCATGATTTTTTCTTCTCAAATCATCTACCACCTTGTTTGCCTTCCCCAGGTGGTAGTATATCGTGCAATAATAATCCTTGAGTAATTCAAGCCATCTCCTTTGCCTCATGTTGAGTTCTTTTTGTGAGAAAATATACATCAAACTCTTATGATCAGTATAAATCTCACATTTTTCACCATAGATGTAGTGCCTCCATATCTTCAAAGAAAAGATCACAGCTGCAAACTCGAGATCATGAGAAGGATAGTTTTTTTCATGAATTTTCAACTGTCGTGATGCTTAGGCAATAACCCTATCATTCTGCATAAGGACACAATCATGTCCTTTCTTTGATGCATCACTATAAATAACAAACCCATCATTACCCGATGGTAGAGTCAACATAGGAGCATTGACTAATCTTATTTTTAGTTCTTTGAAATATTCTTCACACTCTTTTGTCCAAACAAATTTAACCCCTTTACGTGTGAGCTTCGTTAATGGGTTATCCAATCGGTCAAAATTCTGGACGAAACGTCGATAATAACCTGCTAAACCAATAAAACTACGTACCTCAGTTATACTCATAGGTGCTGGCCATTCTTGGATTGCCTTGGTCTTAGAAGGATCAACAGAGATTCCATCTTTAGAGACAATATGGCCAAGAAAAGAAATCTCCTGAAGCCAGAATTCACACCTGCTAAACTTCCCATATAATTCATGTTTTCTTAGAGTCTTCAGGATAATGCGCAAGTGATTTTTATGATCCTTGTAGCTTTTGGAGTATAACAAGATATCATCAATAAATACCACAAAAAATTCATTGAGATACTCCTTGAAAACTCTATTCATCAGATCCATGAATACATAGGGTGCATTAGTCAATCCAAAAGGCATTACTATAAACTCATAATGCCCGTACCAGGTTCGAAATGCTGTCTTCGGAATGTCTTCCTTATTCACACATAACTGATGGTATCCAGATCGAAGGTCAATCGTTGAAAAGTATTGAGCTCCATGCAGTTGGTCAAATAAATCATCAATGCGAGCTAGGGGATACTTAATATTTATCGTTATAGCATTGAACTCCCTGTAGTCAATACATAACCTTATAGATCCATCTTTCTTTTTAACAAAAAGAACATGGGCTCCCCATGGAGAAACACTAGGGTGAATAAATCCTTTATTACTCAACTCCTATGGTTGTTTCTTTAGTTTGACTAATTCTACAGTGGCCATTCTATAAGGGGTCTTCGATATAGGCCTTGATCCAGGAATTAAATCAATGGAAAACTCAACTTCTCGTTCTGAAGGATGTTCAGGTAAATCTTCCGGAAATATATCTACATAATCTTTCACAATAGGTACATCCTCTATTTGAACATTCCTTTCCTCACCCATAGTCATTTCATTCTCTTCCTCCCCAATAATTGAATTTAGTTGAGCTACTGGGGTGGATCTAGATAAGAATTAGGTGGTGACGATTCTGCTCTAAAGATAAGTTGTTCCTTATCATCATCATCAAAAATAGTAACCTCATTCTTCTTACAATAAATCTTCACATCATAGTTCGAAAGACAATCCATAATGAGGATTATATCAAACTCAATCATAGGTATGACAATGAGATCAGCAGATAAAGAACATTTATGTGCTCTAATGGGGACACATTCACAAAACATTGTTGCAATGGTACTTCCCTTAGGAGTTTTAACTGACAAATCCCTTGTTAAATCAAATTGGAAATATCTAATTTTCCTAGAAAACTGGGAATATATGAAACAATGCGATGATCCAGAATTAAATAATGCATTTTCTAAACTTGAGGAAACCATTAAATTACCTGCAACCACGTCTTTTGGAGCTTCTACCTCAGCCGTAGTGATAGCATAAGCTTGACCTTGATCCCTTGTCGTTTTCTGAGGTAAGTTCTATTAACGCTTAGGAAATTCATTTGCATAATGTCCCATCTCCCAGAAATTGTAGCACTGAACATTGGTAGCTTCCTTCTTCCCTTTGCAATCACGAGCTTGGTGTTCTATTTCACCACACTTATAACATACTCATGTTCCCTTCAAGCAAGTACCAGGGTGTTTCTTCCCACATTTACCACAGGATGGATATTCAACCTTTCCCTTATTCCCCTTATTTCCATTCCCATATTGATCAGTAGGTCTTTTCTTATCTTTCTTTTCTTTAAAGTCATAAGACTTAGATAATTCCTTTTCGGTCTTGATAGCACATGAGACAATGTCTTTGTACGACGGGAAGGATTGTGAGACTAATTCTCGACGGAGAAATGGTTTTAACCCATCAAAGAAACGATCAATCTTACTTCTTGGGTTAAGTATATAATCTACAACATACCTTGATAACATTGTAAAGTTATCCTCATACTTTGTGACATTCTCATCCTCCTTCTGTCTTAGACTCAGAAATTGCCTTTCCATATCTTCTCGATGGTCGCGAGGAAAGTATTCTTCTAAATACAGATCTTTCAAATCCCTCCATTCCATATTTGATACTTCATCGTCTTCCTTCTTGTATTTAATCAATGACCACCATTGATCAGCATCTCCAGTGAGGAGGTAAACTACCATGATATCATTTTCCCTTTCACTACTCCCCAAAGCCTGAAATATTTTCTCTAGGGAATTTATCCATTGCTTAGATACTAAGGGATTTGTACTCCCATGGAACATTGTTGGTTGTTTCCTTATGAATCGATCTAACATTGATCCTCCACGCTGCGAATCCAGGTGCTCCATATGGGTAAGGTAATTATTCATAACCTGAGTGAGTTATCCCAGTATGGTGATTAGCTGATCGGCACCAGTTGCATCACCAGCTCCACTATAATTATCTTGAGCTGGAGGGTAATCCCTACATGGAGTGCATGCATTGACATGGTTTCCATTTCTTCCACTCGGCTCCATTTCTAAACAATGGCATAAACTACATCAGTTTATGAATCAAAATACATAATCCCATACTTACAAAACACTTAACATAAATTGAACTTTTTATTGATATAATCCATAATCATAAGAATGTTTTCTTTGAGGAAGTATATACTCATAAACCCTTCATAATAATCTGTAATGAATATGAGAGTTATCCTAAGCATATCCCCCGAGAGTGTCGTAACCAAGAGTGCAGCAAGGCCCATTGTCGTGCACCATTTCCCGTTCGAGTCTAGCTCAAAGCGGTGTTTTCAGGTTTTAACCCTAGGTACATCTGTGCCAGAGCCGCCTCAACCTGCTTGTATCTAGATAGGGATGTATTGATCTGAAAACTCACAAAACCTCTACAATACCAAAATTCTAGGAAGTTCTTCTATACTAATCTTCAAAGTTAATCTTAGGTCTACTTGCTCTAATCAGAGTTTATCTAAATCTAGCTTCCAAGGTTTTTACTAAACATCCTCTGATACCAACTGTAACGCCCCAACCCCAGTTACCTAGAGTCGGTGCATTATTACATAACATTGGCATGATCACAAGAAAGATCAAATCATGAAAGACCGATTGGTTTAGTAGCCTTGGAAACACTAGATATATTCATAAGTCTTACATTACATAATAAAGTGAAAAACTACTACAACAACATATTGTCTCCATAATCCACACTCATATCCCCACATAATATCCCTGCAGGTCATTCATAATTTAGTTCTTCACTTCCTGGGAAAAATAAAACATAGAAAAGGGGTTATCTCAAATGCCCAGTAAGGATAAAAATATAGGGGAAACGTTCATAAATAAGAATAAACATTTAAGGCAATGAATAACTAAAACAAAAGCCTTTTAAACTTGAACTTCAACATATTATGGAAAAAGTAAAATGAAATAATTTCATTTACTTATTCACATGGATATTCTACTATTCGAATAATCACATGCAATATCAATAACAACTTTCATAATTATGGAATGCATAATGCCAGACTATCATAACCTCATATCCAATGCCTCGTGCCAAGACTACAAATAAGATTTTGTCAAGGCCTTGTCCCAAGACACTAGATTGTCTCATGAGACCTACCGATACATCAAGGAGCTATAGCAGGCTCCACCCGTCACATATTAAGTCCAATGCATTCCCATAAGAAAAGGTTTAAACATAACATACACATTCGTATTAAAACTAGCATATGAAATGTCAACAGTTTCACCATAATCCATGAATGGTATAAAAATAGCATATCAATAGTCAAACATATCACAAAACCTTGAATACAATATAGATGTTTTTATCATAATAAATCAACTTCAAATAAGCGTAAAATCCATCAGAGGATGTTGACATAGATGAAATCAAAACTCTTTTTAGAGAAATATCTATTTCTATTTTGAAATCATTTAAGAGTCATATATTTATAAAATAAAACATTTTCTTTGAAAATATTCTTATAATCTTGTAAGCTAAGCTTCAATTATTTTATAATGGCGGAAAATAGCCGCACTCACCGTATAAGTTAAAAAACATTCTTACCTTAATTTTGTCGAAAAGTTTAAAAGGCACATTTTTTTGAAAACGACCCAAAGATTCCTTTATAAACCTTTTCTAAAAAGTCAAACAAGGGTATAAATGACTTTAACCCATATTAATGTAAATATTAAAAATGGTTTGAAATACATTTTTAAGAATCATGGATGTGGATGATAAAGATATCCTAGTAGATTATTACGTATAAACAACCTCGGATAATGAAGAGATTGTGAAATAAGCCTTACCTTGTACTATTCCTTGGTTGGGGTAGGTTAACCTCCTGTATAATAGTGAAATAATTGTTATTAAATTATAAAAGAATCATATACATTCATATTATATCATATATGATCTTTTAACATTGTTTTGTTAATAATATCTTAGTATTATCGTTGTTTCGGGTGTTAACTTACTCATTTTATTTTATATGTTTTGTTACATAAGCCATGTTTGTCATGGATAGGTTTTATATTATTCATATACAGAATTATATCAAGTCTTTAAACTTTATTTTTAAATCATCAAATGATAATTATACTTGAATGTATACGATGGAGAATGAATCTCATCACGTCCGTGGAGACGGTAGTCCGTACGTACGCACGAGCGACAATATCATTATTTTGATATTAAAATAATATATAAATGGATGGTATATCATATATACAGAATCATTAACATGTTATATTTATTATTTACCTGAGTTACACATCATTATTATACCCATCCAAATAATAATATATTGAATAACAATTACACCACGACGTGGAGACGGTAATCCGTACGTAAGGATGTATGGTGACATGTTATTCAAAGGGAGGATATAATTCTGAATATAGTTGTACCATATTTATAATAACATCACAGTATATATATTATACTGGAGTTATTATTTTAGAATGGTAATAACAAAGGAAAAATAATTTTAAGAATAAAGTAACTTGGAAAACAGTGGTGAAATCATTACCTCTTCTTCGGGTTCTTCCTTTTGATTTGATCAAAAGGGCTCCTTAGATTGGCATTCTGATGAAAATAAGGCCTCTATATTGTACTGAGTGATGTTTGGAGAGTATTTGGGCAGAGTTTTGTCGAACCAAAAGGCTTTGAAGGTGTGAAGAAATGAGAAGGAGTGCCCTTTTATAAGAGGGGTGAGGGGCACCTTTGGAAAAGCTAGAAATATTAATTTATAATAAACTTATATTCGGTTTATAATGGCTACAAAGTTGATTATTTATGTGTTAAGGTGGTTATAGGTCGAAAACCATTCAACCAATATAATTTAGACAGGTTTGGGTTACTATATTAACCTTTTCTTTAAGTATTAACTCTTAGTTAATTAGTTTGACATTTACGATGTCACTTTGTATTTTTATATTATATAGTTGATAAAATTACTATATACATTCAAGAGACCCCCAAGTGGTGCATTAATGATAAAAATATCATGATATAAGTCTCTCGGCCGAACCTTAGATTTTTAAGAATTTAATATCAATTAATAATATAATATTTGTTTTAAAAACTTATTTATGTCAATTTTGACACTATTCAATAGTTGATTTTTTTGAAACTCATAACAGAATGATTACTTAGAAAAAAGTCAATTAAATCAATACTAATATGTAATATTATCCTATAAAATTATTTTAATTCATTAAAACTGTCAAATTATATTTATTTGGGTATTTATAATATCAATTATTTTAAAGTATCACTATTATGTCAATTACTGCATCATCATTATGTCATAACTAAATTATATTATGTAATCTCTAAAAATTATAAATAAAATATCATTATGTTGGAAAGAATTTTAGCTTTATAATGAATATTTATAGTCGAAATTCCAACATATATAACCTTATGTAAAAATTGTTTTTCTAAACGGTATATGCTTGTGTCATTTTTGTATTCATTTTAACTTAATTAAAATAAAGTGTCCCTATCACCTACAAGTGGCTCCATGGGGTCCCAAAATCGACCCAAAGATGCCTATGGTCGAACATGTATCATCCAATAAATCTAGGACACGTTTTAGGGTAATTTAGTATTATTATAATATTATTTGTTAACCCCTATTTACCAGATTTACCCTTAACCATGGTAAATAAAATATTTACCGAAATAATTATTCAAAATTTCTAAAAATAAAAGTTAATTATTTACACAATTTTAACATCCTGATTCCAAATATGGAATCAATTTTTAAAAATTCAAAACACAGAAGTGGCAGAAATTAAATTAAAATTAATTCCCGTTGTCAAAACAAAAAGCGTGTTTTAAGAGATAATAACTATCAAAAGATGGACACTTGTTTATGTGCGGTTTAATTGTAAACTTATGTCCAATGACCAACATTATATTAAATGGTAAAACTATATTCTAAATATACTTTAAAACCACTCAAATTCATAATTTATCACTATTAATTATTTTGATTAAAAAGGTTGTTTTTAATTAAAATTTAGTAATTTTCACTATTCATCAAAATATTAAAGTTATCTGAAAAGTACCAAAATTTCACCTTAGGATAAATTCAAAATTCCGAATCCAAAAATGAAGTCCATTTTAAAAAATAAAATATATATAATTTCAAAAAGTAGGTATTACTATTCATAATGGCTAGTTTGATTGGTTATGGTGTGTTAGAACTCGGTGTTGCGTACAAAACACGCTATCACATTATTCAAAGAGAAGCGTACCGTGGAAGCTTGGGGTGTTACATTATGGTTTTCGTCGAGTATAAATTCTAAACCATGAAAATTAGAGGGCACCAATGTTATCAATTATCAAATTTTAATGCAGTATAATAAAAAATCAATGTAAAATAAAATTGTCAAATTAAAAGTTAAATATAAATTTCATTCTCAATTTTGAACGAGAAATTAATTTCATGTATTTTAGTTTTACACTTGGAAAAATTATGGGACATTTCACATCCAAAATATATTTTAAAGGAATTTATCCTTTTATTATTATTAATTCTTGGTTTTGGGGGTTTTATGATGCATTTTGGAGGAAATGGTGGGTTTTCAAAAAAATTTCCAAACCACGAGCTCATTTCCAGATTTAAAAATAAATTTTTCCCTTATAAATCATTTATCTTTCAACATTTTATACCCATTACACATCCCAATTATCATGCCATGGTAAATGAAAACCACCATATCTCTTTGGACCACACAGTAATCCATAATCATGATGTATTGGGATTTTTTATTAACGTCTTGGACTTCCGGTAAGCCCATTTCCTGGTTTAAACTAGTTTTTTTATTTTTAAATATATCATTAATGTTTTACTATTTTCCTGTGATTATACCTCCCACTCGAATCCAATCACACGAGGCTCTCCCCCATTAGCGAGTGTGCCTCTTAGGAGGTTATCTCCGCCACAGATTATGGTGATCTTTTTTAATATTTCTCAAATCGAACAGATTTAAATGGGTAAAATGTTTCTTTGATAACACCATCAATTTTCTTTCCCCCCGATTTCAGTCCCTACATGACAGAATATGTCTCCTTTGAGCCTCAAAACTAGTTTTTGATACTTTGATAATCGGATTTTGGTGGATTTGAGGAGATTTATTCAAGATATAATCGTGTAAGTGTTTCACTCTCCATTTCCTTTTTTCTTTTTAGGGTCTCCTCCCTCTTTTATGATGATCTAAAATTTACAGAACTTTGGTTTCATACCTAGGGTTTTATTTGGTGACTTTTTTGGTCAAATCATGTGGTTTAGGGACCAATTTTACTTCCTTGTGATGCAGCATTAGTGTAGTTGATGTTTCACAACATGATTTGAGTGTTTCAACACAATAGGTACATGATTCCATGTATAAGCATTTCGTGATGAGTTAGATTGCATGATTTAATTATTTCAAAATTCCCTTATATGTTCTTCATTGTGCGAAAACTATTTTTGAGGGATCTTGTTAAGAGGTTAGTTTTATAGAAATATTTTTTCATTAAATTGGGTGTTTTCCATGTGTAACACTTATGGTAATGTTTTGGTTTTTTTTATAACATGTGAAACTAATTTATTAAATGTTTTTTGGATTGAAAATTATACTTTTTAGGGTCATGGTGTGATTCTGGGTTTAAATTATGGTTTTTGAAGGGGTTTTTTGTGCAAAACCCTCTTATGATTATTGAAAGTGTTCTATAAAAATTTGAGATGGTTTAACGAGTTACTAAAAGTGTGAAAAGGATGATTATGTATTGTTGTAGTGGTTTTGTGTTACTAAAATTATTTTTTTAAAGATAATTTTGTCATTTGTGATGTCAAACGGTTTGGGAATGTTTTGTAATTTGTCGAGGTGATTTATTAAATTGTGATGTTGGTTCGAAGCATGTTTGTGGGCTATTTTGGGTAACTATGATGTTAAAATAAATTTAATGGTAAAAATGGTATTACGGGGCATGAGTGTGTGGGGTGTTATGTGATGTGCATCATCATGGAATTTTTTTATAAGAAATCATTATAGGATTTGTTGAAGTGTTAATGAGATGTGAAAAGTGTTGTGGGCTATTTTGGTGTGTGTTTGATTTCAAAATGAATTCGAATGAAAAGAGGGATTATGTGAATTGTGTGATATACATGTGGATGTATGGTGAATATGTGATTTTCAAGTGGTGTTTGAATGTGAAAATTATATTTCATATCTTGTTGAACATATTTGAGCATAAGATGGAAACCTAGGTATCTAGGTGGGTGGACATGTACAAGTATGCTAGTGATCTCGTGGGGTTTGGAATCAGTTTCACATAGAAAGTTTGATGCTGACAAAAATAACTAAACTAGGATGATAATTATTTTTTGGGGCCACTATGTTATGGGTATAACATCAACTAGTGGCTCAGGTGCATGAGAACAGATATTATGATGGTTACTTTCACCGAGATATGAGGTACCCGGAACCCATAATGAAATAGTTACTTGGGGAAATTTCACATTTCTTGTGATCATTGGATGATTTATTATTACCTTAATTATATGGTATGTTGGTCCAGAATATTCAGTATCTTTGGTATTTATATTTAAAAGTATTTATTCTTTAAAATAGCCCACTTGTGAACTATTTTTATTTATTGTTTCATCCTTTAGAAATTGTAACTAGAATTTTTTGTTTACGAAAACATGAATGTTTTTTTCTTGAAATGTTCATCACATGTAATATCATAGTGTTATTATCTGATAAGGCCTTTTCTCACAACCTACTTACACATTTTGGTGTATGTAGACATGGTTTTTCTTACAGGTTTGTTTACAGCTTTTGTGCCAGTGGTTCAAGATTCTAGTAGTCCTTCATGGTGTGTTTTCGTGAAGATAGCTTGAGGGTGATTCCACCATTCCTTGAGGTTGTTGTTGGGTGTCCATTTTTGGTATTTCTATCTTTGTAATAGTATTTATACATTGTTTTATGTTGTTTGATTCACTTCTGAATTTAAGTAATATATGTTTTAGTTTGAAAATCCAGATTTGGTTTATTATATTTGTTTGTTGTTGTTTCTTTATAGACATGGGTAAATAAATCTATAAATTATTTGTATAATACCCTAGAAATTGTGGCAGCCCATGGGGAACGAGAATTACCATCAGGACTTGCCTCAGGCTAGGTCGGGTGCTAGTTTTTATGGCGGCCAAATTCAATTCGTGAAAAAACTGCATTAGAGGAGCTTCACTCTCTTTGGGTTATGTTATCCAGGAAAGAGTAAAGATAGTATAGAGCTAGGATTGTTGAGACATGAAATTCCAGTTACGGGTAGCATGGCTAGCCAGTGCACCTCATGGTGGGATTCAATTCTGTAACGCCCTGACCCCATTTACCCAGATTCGGGGAATTGTTACATAACATTGGCATAATCACAAGAAAGATCACATCTCGAAAGACCGATTTGTTTAGTAGACTTGGAATAACTAGATACATTAAAAAAGTTTACAATACATCATAAAATTAAAACTACAACAATATATTCTTTATATTCCACACTCTTATCCCCTCATATTATCCCTACACGTCATTCGTAAAATACTTTTTCATATACTGGGAAAAATAAAACATAGAAAGGGGTGAGTTCAAATGCCTAGTAAGGATAACAATATATCAGAAACTTTCATAAATAAGAATAAACATTTAAGGAAATGTATAACTAAAACAAAAGCCTTTTAAAACTTGAACCTCAGTATAATATGGAAGAAATAAAATGAAATAATACCATATACTTATTCACATGGATATTCGACTGGTCGAATAATCACATTCAATATCAATAACAACTTTCATAATGATGGAATGCATAATTCAAGACTATAAAAACCACATAGCCAAGGCCTCGTGCCAAGACTAAAAATAAGGTTTTTTCAATGCCTTTTTCCAAGACAATAGTTTGTCTCATTAGACCTACTGATGCATCCATGAGCTATAGCGGGATCCACCCGTCACTTATTAAGTCCAATGCATTCCCATATGAAAAGGATTAAACATAACATAAACATTCGTATTAAAACTAGCATACGAAATGTAAATACTTCATCTATAAACCATAAATGGTATAAAAATAACACATCCACTTTCAAACATATCAAAAAATCATCAATACAATATAGAAGTTTTGTATCATAACAAATCAAATTCAAATAATCTTGAAATCCATCAAAGGATGTTGACATGGATGAAATAAAAACTATTTTCGAGAAATATCTCTTTTTTGAATTCATTTAAAAGTCACATAATTATAAAATAAAACATTTACTTTGAAAAGTTTATTATAAGCTTTTAAGGGAAGATTTGAAGATTTTATAACGGTGGAAAATAGCTGCATCTGCCGCATAAGTTAAAAAAATTCATTCTTACTTTAATTCTATCGAAAAGGTAAAAAGGGCCTTTTTTGGAAAACAATGGAAAGATTACTTTATAAACCTTTTATAAAAAGTCAAACAAGGGTATAAATGACTTTAACCCTATAGAGACCCTAACCTTGACGTACATTGACATTATATTACTTTCGCGGAATACTTAGTACATAACAAAAACACACACACAAGGACCGAAATAGTTTAGTGTCTTTGGGAACTTGGAATATAATCTTCTAATCATGGTGAAAGATATTCAAGACTCATTTCCAAGACTATCTTAGTGGACAAAGGCTATTTTTGAACCGAGTTCACTCCTCATTTCAGTCCTGTTTCACTAAACCGGTTTAAGCTGCCATTCCAGCCATGTCTATCTCATGAGATAAAAAATCTTTAGCCAATGCATTGGAGGGAGATATAGGTCCCACCCATCACATAATGATACCATTCTTATGTTTACACACAAAATCATAAACCATACATCATAGCATAACCCATGTAATAAAAATGGGAATCTTAAACATCGGGACATCATAAAACAATTCATATAAGATAGAGGAATTCATAAAAATAATTCCATAACAACATAATCAAATCAATGTAATAATAGGGATAGAAACAGAACCATTTATTATCTTATATGGAAAATAATTTTGATAAAACACTTGAACTCCATTCTTGAGGAAAATATCATTTCTACTTCAAAAACACTTTTCCTTTCTTAACATGTCATAAAATTCTAAACAAAAGTAAGTTGATTAAAAATAGACATGAAAACTTGTAAAGGATTCTTCTTGGAAATAATGTTTTAAAAATCCATTCATGCCGTATAAGTTAAGAAAAACATTCTTCTCGTACTTTTGTCGGAAAAGTCAAAAAGTACCTCGTACGAAAAATGTCAAAATATTCCTTTCATATATTTTACTAACAACTCACCGAAGGGTAAAATAGGATTTAAAAAATTGTAGGTGGATGGAAATAATATTAAATATTGACGAAAGATGGATGTGGATGATAAAATACACCCCAGTAAATACCAAAGTATAATCAATCTCGAATAAAATGTGATTGTGATATTTTCCTTACCTTAGGTCCGATTTTCTTCGTAAGTGGCCAAACCACCTGTATAATGATTTAAATAATGTCACTGACTTATTCCAGAATCATACTAATTGTTATGATATCATATATGGTTCACTTATGACTTTATATTACCCGTTCTTTACTAAATTCCATGTTAAAGAGCGTTTTGGGTAAAATCGTCTCATTTTTCGTCCGTGTTTTGACTTGTAAATATTCATATGATTACATAGATCATGATAACATAATTCCAGAATATAATACATGATTTATATATAATATATATTCTTAATATACATATATATAATAGATCAGTAAATGGAAGGAAATACACCGTTCATGGAGATGGTAGGTCATACGTACGCATGAACGTTGTTTTCGTTTCCTTATTGAGTTGAATGGAATTAAGTGGATGACATAAATATATATACACATAAATCCAGTATCATTATTATGTCATATATTTCATGATTACTTATTATATATACTTTATAGTCATTCATGAATGGTTAACGTGGAGAATGAATCTCATCACGTCGTGGAGACGGTAGTCCGTACGTACGCACGAGTGATGACATCATTCTCATGATCATGGAATTGTATTTGAGTGTATGTATACTATTTCAGAATCAATATCACTTTACAATAATCATTTATAGTTATTATGTACACCATTATACCCATCCAAGTATGGTGGTGGAAAGTAGATTACACAACGGCGTGGAGACGTTATTCCGTACGTACGCACGTTCGGTGATTTCGTTTTCCGTAGGATGGATAGATGGTGAAATAGGGTTGTTTCATACTTATAATAACATATCAGTATATGAGTGATACTGATGTTATTACTTCATAATGAAACAACCTAAGAAGAAGAAGTGGAAGAAAAAAAAGTTGAAAGAATCGGTAACGGACATTACCTCTTCTTTGAAGCGCCTCTTTGAGATCTCCTTTTATGGGAACTCAAATTGGTCTTTGAGGAAGACCAGAACCTCTATGATGTTTCTAGGGAAGTGGAGAAGTGAATTTGGCAGGGGTTGGCCGAGCGTGAAGGCTCAATGTGGTGTGAGGAAGAGAGGGAGGAGGTGCCCTTTTATAAGGGAGGAGAGGGGCACCTTTGGAAAAACTGAAAATATTATTTTATTATAATGTCATGTTCGGTTTTAAATAGCTCCAAATTGATTTATTTAAATGCTAAGTTTGGGATGGGTCTAAAGAATCTCATCCAATAGAATTTAGACAAGTTTAGGTTCCTATTGTAACCTTATCATTTAGATTTGACATTAAGTTAAATAATTTTACTTTTACCGTGTCTTCTTGTGTTCTTATACTATTAGGTTAATAAACATACTATAACAAGCCAAACGAACCCCAAGTTGTTTATTATTAATATATATAACCATATAAAAGTCATTTGTCTGAACCTTATATTTTTAGGAATAAAATAACAATTAATAATATTATATTGTTTTTAAAAACTATTTTATGTCAATTTTTCCACTATTAAGTAATTGATTTTTGTGAAACTCATAACAGAATGATTAGTTATAAAAAATTTCATTAAATAAATACTAACATGTCATAGTATCCTAGAAAATTATTGGTATTCATAAAAAGTGTCAAATTACATTTATTTGTTTATTTATAACATCAATTATGTCAATATTTCGTTAATAAGATAATTACTGCATCATCTTTGTGTCATAAATAAATTAAATTATATAATGTCTAAAAATTACAAACAAAATACCATTATGTAGGAAATTTCTTTATATTTCTAATGAGAATTTATAGTCGAATTTATCTTATTTATAAACCTATATTAAAAATTATTTAGTTATTAAACTTTGATTTTAACTATTTTAACCCTTCTTTAAATAAATTAATAATAAATGTCCTAATCTAATCCAAGTGGGCCTAAATGGTCATATTTTATTCCTAAGGTTGTTTTTGGTCGAATTACACTTATCCAATAGAACTAGGACATGTGTTAGGGTAATAATAATAACATTTTTACCCTTAATTACCCTATTTACTTTTAACCGTGGAAAAAAAAGAAAAAAGTTACTATTCACCAGAAATTATATTCATCTCATTGAACCACATTTTACTTACTGACATCAACCGTGTCTCTCGGATTTTTGAAATTCCATTCACAGAAGTGGTAAAATTATGTTTTCTGAAAAATTCATTTTTTTAACTTCCACTTAGTGGTTTCACTATTCCTCAAAAAATGAAAGTTTCTAGAAAAATACCAAAAATTAGGCCTAAGCTATATTTGATATTATGAACTCAAAAATGATGTCTATTTTAACAAATTCAAAACATATCAGTTTCCATAATTAATTTAAAAATTAATTCCTGTCATCAAAACAAATAGCGTGTTCTTAATAGATAATAACAATCAAAAGATTGACACTTGTTTATGTCTGGTTTAAATGTGAAATTATATCCAATGACCAACATTGTATTAAATTGTAAAAATATATTCAAAATATACTTTAAAACCACTCAGATTAATAATTTATCACTGTTAATTATTTCGATTAAAAAGGTTGTTTTTAATTAAAATTTTGTAATTTTCACTATTCATCAAAAAATGAAAGTGATCCGAAAAGTACCAAAATATCACCCTAAGATAATTTCGATATTTCTAATCCAAAAATGAAGTCCATTTTGAAAAATAAAATTTACAAAATTTAAAAAAGTGGTTATTACTATTCATAACAGCTAGTTTTAATAATATTTTAATAGCATATTTTTGTTTAGTGAAACTCGTTATTGAGTACTACACATGCTATCGAGGAAGGTCACAATTGTGTGTAATGAAAGGCAAGTCAAGGATACATTTTTTGTAATCTCCTTTTGGTGTAGCGTACAACACTAGACATTAATGAAATTAAAAAGAATACTTTTCATAAAATCTCGGGGTGTTAAATTCTACCCCCCTTAAAATGAATTTCGCCCTCAATATTCGTCAGGGTTATAAATGGTTTACTACTCTAAAGTTTCTTTAATATGAACCCACATCGTAAAAAGGAATACCAAAACCAATATTTAAAAACAAAAGTATGAATCGTAATGGTTACCCAAATAAACTAATCACTGGGTTTCCACATAGGTGAAAATATGGATATGGAAGAGAAATCTAACCATCATGTTATGATGGAGAGTGGTAGAGGACATGGCTATGGAAAAGCAAGAAATCACAAAGCCATAAATTTGTGACGATCTAAGGTACCATCTGATTCATCAAATATAAGATCACTAGGACAAAATTTTTGGTTTTCAAGATCTTTTCCCTAATGTTGGTGAGATTGGAATAAGAAGAAATACTTTCGTGATTTTGGTATAGTCTCACCATTGGTCGTTCTTTGGAAAATTTCCACTTCATCTCTTAAAGAAATGAAGTTGAATTTTTCATTCATGATGTGTTAGTAGATCATGTGATAGAATGATGGGTCATTCCATCTGTCTCAAACAAAAGGTTTGAAAAGTAATCAAAAAATACATAAGTCCATCTATAGTGAGATTAATCATATATGGTTACTAAAATGGACTTATACTTCATATATCACACTTCTTAATATAATAAAACTAGTTTCTACTAATCATGGACTTCCTGTAGGCCATTGGTAGGCGATAAAGTCCAGTCGCACTTCGGTTGTGGGTTCGATTCCCACAGCCTTGTCCGACGTGATGGGTTGTCGCCCGTCCTGCAGGTTGTCCTTTTTCTAAAGCTATATTACTATCACATCCCATCAATAACATCGAAAAAAGTTCTATCCTTAAACAATGCTAACTTCTGTCCAATATAATCCATTCTAATCTTTAGACTTATCTAAAATACTTCATTCCAAGCTCATAGTATAAAGGAAATGATTACTTGAAATGTCACAGAACAATCACGTGAATGCCATCATTTGTCCCCCATATATCATAAGATATATCTTGTTGGTCAAATTACAAACATGTGAATACATTAATCATTTATTCTATTGAATAATGAATACCCATTAATTGAACCATAGTGAAAACATGAATGCAGTTAAAAGTTAACACTTTCATCATTCCAAAATCCTCAAAATTCTTTATACTCAAACCATGATATCACTTAGTCCTTATATCAATCATGATATCATGAATACAATAGAAACATCTCAATATCTTCTTATTCCTTCATTATGCGCATATCATCTGCTTACCAAAAATATCTCAATCACTTTCCATGGTTACCGGTACCATAAAATTATTGAAAACAACAATATACCAATACATAAATATTCCAATATTCCACGATACTATATAAAACATGTTTTTGGAATCCCATTACATAAAAACTTAATCATTCCACCACATCGTTGTCATATTCAACATCACCAATAGTGATCGCATGTGACTTCCCTTATTCCTTTGCCTTAAGTGGTTTCTCATGTCGATCATCACTAACCCTTGGATTAGGGAATTTATTAGCATAATGCCCCATTTCCTTGCACTTGAAGCATTGAAGTGTTGGTGGTACGTTCTCTGTGGCCTTTTCATTATTCACGTCATTAGAAACCCTTTTTCTATTACTTCGACTCTCAGCTGCTCGATGACCTTTATTTCCACACTTAAAAACATTTTCTAGTCCCATTAGGACAATATCCACCATGCTTCTTTCCACACTTTGAGCATAAGGAAACATTCATCTTCTTTTCACCATTATTCTGAGATTTCTCCTTGAACTCCATCTTTCGTTTCATGTCAAAACTATGAGATGGATAAGTAACACCAACTTCCATTTCTACCTTGATAGCACAACGCACAATTTCTTCATTGCTACCGAAGTGTCTTATAGCTAATGCCCTTCGATGATTTGGTTTTAAGCCACTTAAAAATCGATCGACTTTACTTTCAGGTTGGATGATAAATCCAGATGCATACCTTGCAAGCCATGTAAAATTCGCTTCGTATATAACAACAGATTGATCATCCTTTTGCTTTAGTTCAAGAAACTCCTTCTCCATCTTTGTTCAAAGAATAAGAGGGAAGTACTTATTAAAAAATATGTTCTTGAACTCATCCCATTCCATGGACTCAATTTCATCTCTTGGACTCGTATTCTTGATAAAATTCTACCATTGATCAACATCACCTTCCAAATGATACACTGCTAAGATTACATTATCATGTTCAGAACATTGAAGAATTGAAAATATCTTTTCAGTAGTACTGATCCATTGTTCAGCAACAAGTGGATCGGAACACCCACTGAAAGATGGTGGACGTTGCCTCATGAAGGACTCAATAGAATATTGTTCCCTTATCTGCTCATTTGGAAGTCCAGAATGATTCATAGCTTGTGTAAGTATAGAAATAAGATTTTTCACTCCATCTCCCATAACATTTGTTTGTTTAAGAGGACAATCATTGCATTGTCCATTACATTGATCAACACGGTTCCTTCGGGTTCCAGCCATCATCTAAAACCCAAAAAGAATAGTGTGAGTGGAAAAAAATCACGCTAGGGAAAAAAATATAATAAAGGGGGAGTAACTTCAATATCTAACATCTTGGGTTACCGTAATTCTAGTACTATAACTTATACTTCTACTTAACCTTAGGGGCATCCCTAGACATACCTTAGAAATATCTCTAGGGATCTCACTAAAGTTCGCGCATCCTAGTTTCCAAAGGTTGACTAAACCGTTCCTCTGATACCAACTGTAGAGACCGTAAGCTTGACGTACATTGACATTACATTACTTTTGCGGAATACTTAGTACATAACAAAAACACACACACAAGGACAATAATATTCTAGTGTCTTTGGAAACTCAGAATATAATATTCTAATCATGGTGAATGATCTTCAACATCTCCCATAAAGATCTTCCTTTTTTTATACCTAAAACCTTTCTTTATATCCTGGGGAAAAGAAAACATAAAACGGTGAGCTCAAATGCTCAGTAAGGGTAAACAAAAGAAATATCAATCACATCATATTCATAAGAACATAACATTTTGGAAATCATAACCTGCAAAAGAGATCATTATATCATAACATGGGATAAATCATAGTAGTGAAATGTAATCCCAATAATCATAACATAAAACATGAAACTTTATGGAATACACACATAATAATAGAGAATCATTTCTTATTAGTCAGGACTCATTTCCAAGACTATCTTAGTGGACAAAGTCCATTTCTGAACCGAGTTCACTCCTCATTTCAGTCCTGTTTCACTGAACCAGTTTAACCTGCCATTCCAGCCATGTCTATCTCATGAGATATGAAATCATTACCCAATGCATTGGAAGTATATATAGGTCCCACACATCTCATAATGATACCATTCTTATGTGTGCCACAAAATCATAAACCAAACATCATATCATATCCCATGTAATAAAAATGGGAATGTTAAACATCGGGACATCATAAATCCAATATCATTGTTATGTCATATATTTAATGATTACTTATTATATATACTTTATAATCATTCATTAATGGTTAACGTGGAGAATGAATCTCATCGCGTCGTGGAGACGGTAGTCCGTACGTACGAACGAGCGATGATATCGTTCTCATGATCGTGGAATTTTATTGGAGTGTATTTATACTATTTCATAATCAATATAACTTTACAATAATCATATATAGTTATTATTTACACCATTATACCCATACAATTAAGGTGGTGGTGGAAAATAGATTACACCACGGCGTGGAGACGATATTTCGTACGTACGCACTCGGGGTGATTTTGTTTTCCGTAGGATGGATATATTTTGAAATAGGGTTGTTTAATACTTATAATAACATATAAGTATATGAGTGATACTGATGTTATTACTAATTAATGAAACAACCTAAGAGGAATAATTGGAAGAAGAAATAAAGTTGAATGAATCGATAACGAACATTACCTCTTCTTTGAAGCGCCTCTTTGAGATCTCCTTTTAGGGAACTAAAATTGGTCTTTGAGGAAGACCATAACCTCTAGGATGTTTCTAGTGAATTGGATAAGTTAATTTGGTAGGGTTTGGACGAGCTTGAAGGCTCAAAGTGGTGTGAGGAAGAGAGGGAGGAGGTGCCCTTTTATAAGGGAGGAGAGGGGCACCTTTGAAAAAACAAAAAATATTATTTTATTATAAAGTCATGTTCGATTTTAAATTGCTCTAAATTGATTTATTCCTATGATAAGGTGGTTATGGGTCTAAATACTCTCATATAATATAATTTAGACAAGTTTAGATTCCTATTTTAAACTTATAATTTAGATTTGATATTAAGTTAAATAATTTTACTTTTACCATGTCCTCTTGTGTTCTTATACTATAAGGTTAATAAACATAATATAACAATCCAAACGAACCCCAAGATGTCTTCTATTAATATATATAATCTTATATAAGTCATTTTTTAGAACCTTAGATTTTTAGGAATAAAATAACAATTTATAATATAATATTTGTTTCATAAACTATTTAATGTCAATTCTGACACTATTTAGTAATTGATTTTTGTGATAATCATAAAAGAATAATTAGTTCGAAAAAAGTTAATTAAATCAATAATAACATGTCATATTAACCTATAAAATTACTGGAATTCATAAAAAGTCTCAAATTACATTTATTTGGGTATTTATAACATCAATTATGTCAATATTTCATTAATAAGATAATTACTTCATCATCATTGTGTCATAAACAAATTAAATTATTTAATGTCTAAAATTTACCAATAAATTACCATTATGTACGAAATCCTTTTATATTTCTAATGAATATTTATAGTAGAATTTATCTTATGTATAAAACGATATTAAAAATTATTTAGTTATTAAACTTTTATTTTAACTATTTTAACCCTTCTTTAAATAAATTAATAATAGATGTCCTAATCTAATCCAAGTGGACCTAAATGGTCATATTTTATTCCTAAGGTTGTTTTTGGTCGACTTACACTTATCCAATAGAATTAGGACATGTGTTAGGGTAATAATAATAACATTTTTATCCTTAATTAACCTATTTATTTTTAACCGTGGTAAAAAAAGTAAAAACTTACTATTCACCAAAAATTATTTTCATCTCATTGAAACAAATTTTACTTACTGACATCAACCGTGTCTCTCGGGGTTTTTAAAATCCATTCACAGAAGCTGTAAAATTATGTTTTATGAAAAATTCATTTTTTTTAACTACCACATAGTGGTTTCACTATTCATCAAAAAATTAAAGTTTCCGGAAAAATACCAAAAATTAGGCCTAAGATATATTTGATATTATGACCTCAAAAATGATGTCTATTTTACCAAATTCAAAACATATTAGTTGCATTAATTAATTTAAAAATTGATTCCCGTCGTCAAAACAAATAGTGTGTTCTTAAGAGATAATAACTATCAAAAGATTGACACTTGTTTATGTCTGGTTTAAATGTGAAATTATATCCAATGACCAACATTGTATTAAATTGTAAAAATATATTCTAAATATAATTTAAAACCACTCAAATTACTAATTTATCACTATTAATTATTTAGATTAAAAAAGTTGTTTTAATTAAAATTTATTAATTTTCACTATTCATCAGAAAATTAAAGTTATTTGAAAAGTACCAAAATTTCACCCTAAGCTAATTTTGATATTCCTAATCCAAAAATGAAGTCCATTTTGAAAAATAAAATTTACAAAATTTCAAAAAGTCGTTATTACTATTGATAATGGCTAGTTTTAATAATATTTTAATAGCATATTGTTGTTTAGTGAAACTCGTTATTGCGTACTACACACGCTATCGAGGAAGGTCGTGATTGTGTGTAATGCAAGGCAAGTCAAGGATGCGTGTTGTGTAAGATCCTTTTGGTGTAGCGTACAACAGAAGACATTAATGAAATTAAAAAGAATATTTTTCATAAAATCTCGAGGTGTTACATTCTACCACCCTTAAAATGAATTTCGCCATGGAAATTCGTCGAGGTTATAAATGGTTTACTACTCAAAAGTTTCTTTAATAGAAAACCACATTGTAAAAAGGAATACCAAACCAATCATTAAAAACAAAAGTATGAAACGTAACTGTTACCCAAATAAACTAATCACTGGGTTTCCACATAGGTGAAAATATGGATATGGAAGAGAAATCTAACCATCATGTTCTGATGGAGAGTGGTAGAGAACATGGATATAGAAAATCCAACAATCACAAAGCCATAAATTTGTGAAGATCTATGGTACCATCTGATTCATCAGATATAATATCACTAGGATAACATTTTTGGTTTTCAAGATCATTTCCCTAAAGTTGGTGAGATTGGAATAAGAAGAAATTCTTTCGTGATTTTGGTATAGTCTCACCGTTGGTCATTATTTGGACAATTTCCACTTCATCTCTTAAATAAATGAAGTTGAATTTGTCATTAATGATGTGTTAGCAGATCATGTGATAGAATGATGGGTCATTCCATCTGTCTCAAACAAAAGGTTGGAAAAGTTATCAAAAAATACATAAGTCCATCAATAGTGAGATTAATCATATATGGTTCCTAAAATGGACTTATACTTCATATATCATACTGCTTAATATAATAAAACTAGTTTCTACTAAACAGGGACTTCCTGTAGACCAGTGGTAGGTGATAAAGGCCAGTCGCACTTCGGTTGTGGATTCGATTCCCACAGCCTTGTCCGACGCGATGGGCTGTCGCCCGTCCTCCAGATTGTCCTTCGTCTAAAGCTATATTACTATAACATCCCATCACTAATATCGAAAAAAGATCTATCCTTAAAAAATACTAACTTATGTCCAACATAATCCATTCCAATCTTTAGGCTTATCTAAAATACTTCGGTCAAATCTCATAGTATAAAGGAAATGATTACTTGAAATGTTACATAACAGTCACGTGAATGCCATCATTTATCCCCCATATATCATAAGATATATCTTGTTGGCCAAATTACAAACATGTGAATACCTTAATAATGTATTCTCTTGAAGAATTAATACCCATTAATTGAACCATAGTGAAAACATGAATGTAGTTAAAAGTTAACACTTTCCACATACCAAAATCCTCAAAATTCATTATACTCAAACCATGATATCACATAGTCCTTATATCAATCATGATCTCATGAATACAATCAAACATCTCATTATCTTCTTATCCCTTCATTATGCGCATATCATCTGCTTACCAATAATATCTCAATCACTTTCCATGGTTACCAGTACCATAAAATTATTGAAAACCACTATATACCAATACATAAATATTCCAATATTCCACGATACTATATACAACATTTTTTTGGGATCCCATTACATAAAAACTTAATCATTCCACCACATCATTATCATATTCAACATCACCAATAGTGATCAAATGTGACTTCCCTTTGTCCTTTGCCTTATGTGGTTTCTCATGTCGATCATCACTAACCCTTGGATTAGGGAATTTATTTGCATAATGCCCCATTTCCTTGCACTTGAATCATTGAAGTGTTGGTGGTGAATTCTCTGAATTCTTTTCTTTATTCACATCATTATAAACCCTTTTTCCAATAATTCGACTCTCAGCTGCTTGATGACATTTTTTCCACACTTAAAACATTTTCTTGTCCCTATAAGACAATCTACATCATGCTTCTTTCCACACTTTGAGCATAAGGAAACATTCTTCTTCTTTTCACCATTATTCTGAGATTTCTCCTTGAACTCGATCATTGGTTTCTTGTCAAAACTATGAGATGGATAAGTAACACCAACTCCCATTTCTACCTTGATATCACAACGCACAATTTCTTCATTGCAACTGAAGTCTCTTATAGCTAATTCCCTTTGAAGATTTGGTTTTAAGCCACTGATGAATCGATCAAATTTACTTTCAGGTTGGATGATAAATCCAGATGCATACCTTGCAAGCCTTGTAAAATATTCTTTGTATATACCAACAGATTCATCATCCTTTTTCTTTAGTTCAAGAAACTCCTTCTCCATATTTGTTCAAAGATTACGAGGGAAGTACATATTGAAAAATAAGTTCTTGAACTCGTCCCATTCCATGGAATCAATTTCATCTCTTGGACTCGTATTCTTGATAATATTCTACCATTGATCAGCATCACCTTCCAAATGATACACTGCTAAGATGACTTTATCATGATCTGATCATTGAAGAACTGAAAATATCTTTTTAGTAGTACTGATCCATTGTTCAGCAACAAGTGGATCAGAAGACCCACTAAAAGAAGGTGGACGTTTCCTCATGAAGGACTCAATAGAATATTGTTCCCTTATCTGCTCATTTGGAAGTCCAGAATGATTCATAGCTTGTATAAGTATAGAAATAAGATTTTTCACTCCATCTTCCAAAACATTTGTTTTTTCAGGAGTACAATCATTTCATTGTCCATTACATTTATCAACATGGTTCCTTCGGGTTCCATCCATCTTCTAAAACCCAAAAAGAATATTGTGAGAGGCAAAAGATCATGCTAGGGAAAACAATATAATATAGGGGGAGTAACTTCAATATCTAACATCTTGGGTTACCGTAATTCTAGTACTATAACTTATACTTATACTTATCCTTAGGGGCATCCCTAGACATACCTTAGAAATATCTCTTGGGATCTCAATAAAGTTCTCGCATCCTAGTTTCCAAAGGTTTACTAAACCTTTCCTCTGATACCAACTGTAGAGACCCTAAGCTTGACGTACATTGACATTACATTACTTTTGGGGAATACTTAGTACATAACAAAAACACACACACAAGGACCATACTAGTTTAGTGTCTTTGGAAACTCGGAATATAATCTTCTAATCATGGTGAATGATTTTCATCATCTCCCATAAAGATCTTCCATTTTTGTATACCTAAAACCTTTCTTTATATCCTGGGGAAAAGAAAACATAAAAGGGTGAGATCAAATTCTCAGTAAGGGTAATCAAAAGAAATATCAATCACATCATATTCATAAGAACATAACATTTTGGAAATCGTAACCTGCAAAAGAGATCATAATATCATAACATGGGATAAATCATAGTAGTGAAATGTAATCCCAATAATTATAACATAAAACATGAAACTTTATGGAATACACACATAATCATAGAGAATCATTTCTTATTAGTCAGGACTCATTTCCAAGACTATCATAGTGGACAATGTCCATTTCTGAACCGAGTTCACTCCTCATTTCAGTCCTGTTTCACTGAACCAGTTTAACCTGCCGTTCCAGCCATGTCTATCTCATGAGATATGAAATCATTACCCAATGCATTGGAAGTAGATATAGGTCCCACACATCTCATAATGATACCATTCTTATGTGTGCCACAAAATCATAAACCATACATCATATCATATCCCATGTAATAAAAATGGGAATCTTAAACATCGGGACATCATAAAACAATTCATATAAGATAAAGGAATTCATAAAAATAATTCCATCACAACATAATCAAATCAATGTAATAATAGGGATAGAAACAGAACCCTTTATTATCTTAGATGGAAAATAATTTTGATAAAACACTTGAACTCCATTCTTGAGGAAAATATCCTTTCTACTTCAAAAACACTTTTCCTTTCATAACATGTCATACAATTCTAAACTAAAGGAAGTTAATTAAAAAAATACTTGGAAACTTTTAAAGTAATCTTCATGGAAATAATTTTTTAAAAATCCATTCATGCCGTATAATTTAAAATAACATACTTCTCGTAGTTTTGTTAGAAAAGTCAAAAAGTACCTCGTACAAAAAACGTCAGAAGATTCCTTTCATATATTTTACTAAAACCTCACCGAAGGGTAAAATAGGATTTAAACAATTATAGGTGGATGGAAATAATATTACATATTTAGGAAACATGTATGTGGATGATAAAATACACCCTAGTAAATACCGAAGTATAAACAATCTCGGATAAAAATGAGATTGTGATATTTTCCTTACCTTAGGTCTGATTTGCTTCGTAAGTGTTAGAACCTCCTGTATAATGATTTAAATAATTTCATCGACTTATTCCAGAATCATACTCATTGTTATGATATCATATATGGTTCATTTATGACTTTATATTACCCGTTCTTTTGTAAATTCCATGTTAAAGAGGGTTTTGGGTAAAATCGTTTCATTTTTCGTCCGTGTTTTGACTTGTAAATATTAATATGATTACTTAGATCATGATTACTTAATTCCAGAATATAAAACATGATTTATATATAATATATATTCCGAATATACATATCTATAATAGATCATTAAATGGAATGAAATACACAATTCATGGAGACGGTAGGTCGTACGTACGCATGAACGCTGTTTTCGTTTCATTATTAAGTTGAATGGAATTAAGTAGATGACATACATATATATACACATAAATCTAGTATCATTATTATGTCATATATTTCATGATTACTTATTATATATTCTTTATAATCATTCATGAATGGTTAACGTGGAGAATGAATCTCATCGCGTCGTGGAGACGGTTGTCCGTACGTACGCACGAGCAATGATATCATTCTCATGATCATGGAATTGTATTGAGGTGTATGTATAATATTTCAGAATCAATATGACATTAAAATAATCATATATAGTTATTATGTACACCATTATACCCATCCATGTATGGTGGTGGTGGAAAATAGATTACACCACGGCGTGGAGACGGTATTCCGTACGTATGCACGTGCGGTGATTTCGTTTTCCGTAGGATGGATAGATGGGGAAATAGGTTTGTTTCATACTTATAATAACATATCAGTATATGAGTGATACTGATGTTATTACTTCATAATGAAACAACCTAATAAGAAGACGTGGAAGAAGAAATAACATTGAAAGAATCGGTAACGGACATTACCTCTTCTTTGAAGCGCCTCTTTGAGTTCTCCGTTTAGGGCACTATAATTGGTCTTTGAGGAAGACCATAACCTTTATAATGTTTCTATGTAAGTGGAGAAGGAAATTTGGTAGGGTTACGCCGAGCTTGAAGTCTCAAAGTGGTGTGAGGAAGAGAGGGAGGAGTTGCCCTTTTATAAGGGAGGAGAGGGGAACCTTTGGAAAAACAAAACATATTATTTTATTATAAAGTCATGTTCGGTTTTAAATAGATCCAAATTGATTAATTTCGAAGTTAAGGTGGTTATGGGTCTAAATCATCTCATCCAATATAATTTAGACAAGTTTATGTTCCTATTTAAACCTTATCATTTAGATATGACATTAAGTTAAATAATTTTACTTTTACTGTATCTTCTTGTGTTCTTATACTATAAAGTTAATAAACTTACTATATCAAGCCAAAAGAACCCAGAGTTGTTTATTATTAATATATATAACCTTATATAAGTCATTTGGACGAACCTTAGATTTTTAGGAATAAAATAACAATTAATAATATAATATTTGTTTTAAAAACTATTTTATGTCAATTTTGACACTATTTAGTAGTTGATTTTTGTGAAAATACTAACAGAATGATTAGTTCCAAAATAGTTAATAAAACCAATAATAACATGTCATATTAACCTATAAAGTTATTTGAATTCATAAAAAGTCTCAAATTACATTTATTTGGGTATTTATAACATCAATTATGTCAACATTTCATTAATAAAATAATTACTGCATCATCTTTGTGTCATAAATAAATTAAATTATTTAATGTTTATAAATTACAAATAAACTACAATCATTTAGGAAATCTTTTTATCTTTATAATGAATATTTATAGTCTAATTTATCTTATGTATAAACCTATATTAAAAATTATTTAGTTATTCAACTTTGATTTTAACTATTTTAACCCTTCTTTAAATAAATTAATAATAAATGTCCTAATTTAATCCAACTGGGCCTAAATGGTCATATTTTATTCCTAAGGTTGTTTTTAGTCGAATTAAACTTATCCAATAGAATTAGGACATGTGTTAGGGTAATAATAATAACATTATTACCCTTAATTAACCTATTTACTTTTGACCGTGGTAAAAAAGAGTAAAAAGTTAATATTCACCAAAAATTATTTTCATCTCATTGTACCACATTTTACTTACTGACATCAACCGTGTTTCTCGGAGTTTTGAAATTCCATTCACAGAAGCGGTAAAATTATGATTTATGAAAAATTCATTTTTTTTAACTACCACTTAGTGGTTTCACTATTCATCAAAAAATGAAAGTTTCCAGAAAAATACCAAAAATTAATCCTAAGCTATATTTGATATAATGAATTCAAAAATGATTTCTATTTTACCAAATTCAAACCATATCAGTTTCATTAATTAATTTAAAAATTAATTTCCGTCGTCAAAACAAATAGTGTGTTCTTAAGAGATAATAACTATCAAAAGATTGACACTTGTTTATGTCTGGTTTAAATGTAAAATTATATCCAATGACCAACATTGTATTAAATTGTAAAAATATATTCTAAATATAATTTAAAACCACTCAAATTAATAATTTATCACTATTAACTATTTGGATTAAAAAAGTTGTTTTTAAATAAAATTTAGTAATTTCACTATTCATCAGAAAATGAAAGATATCCGAAAAGTACCAAAATTTCACCCTAAGCTAATTTCGATATTCCTAATCCAAAAATGATGTCCATTTTGAAAAATAAAATTTACAAAATTACAAAAAGTGGTTATTACTATTTATAACGGCTAGTTTTAATAATATTTTAATAGCATATTGTTGTTTAGTGAAACTCGTTATTGCGTACTACACATGTAGAAACTCGGGTTTTTGGCCCTGTCAAACTTTGTAATTTTTCTACAAATAATTCCAGAGCTAGGCGCGAAGATGGCGTGTGATTCCGAGGCCCAGTGTGCCCGGAATTAATTTTATAAAAAAATTAAGTATTTTTATACTATGCACATGGAGGGGGTGTGATATCTCCTAAATGGTAGCTCAGAACGGGAATCTGAGGGCACAGTTGTGTCCGGAACGTGCCGTTTACCCTAGGCGAGGTGTAAACTTTGCGGGCGCGGGTCTGCTGTGGAAAACGCCACCAGGGGCATTTTCGTAAATAAGTGGAAAAGTTGGTTTGTGGGCGTTGTCTTGAATAACATCTGAACGGAGTCTCGGATAGCAAATCTGAGTCCGCCGTTTCATTTAGAACGGCGCGGTTACCCTAGGGGTGACATAATTTGCACTGCGCCGGGAGGTCTAGTTGGGGGTGTTTTGTTTTAAATGGAGTTTTTAATTAAAAAACATAAGACTCATCCTCACCTCCCTCCTCCGGCTCAGGAACGCACGCACGGAACCCCTCCCCACCTCGACCGTTCTTCGCCAAATCAAGCGAGAATCGTCCATTTTCTGCGCCGATCGTCAGCGGATCTAGCTTCAGGGCGTCGCTGGCGTCGATCTGCACCCGAAGCTTCGGCGTTTCACCCGTGAGGTAGGCGTTTTACATTTTAAAAAACCCAGATCCCGTTTATGCGTTGTTTTTCTTCAAATCGTCATATGGGTTGTGTAGTTCGGGTCACGAGCTTTCCGAAACTTGTTTCGGATCTGATTTTGGAGCACCGGGGTGCTCCCGGGGGTCCCCGGATGTTTTCAGGCGGAAATCCCGGATTCCGGCGGCGGCCATGGCAGAATCCGGCGAGGCAGGGCGGCGGCGCGGCGGCGGCGCGGTGGTTTCCCTCGGTGGTGGTGGCGGCACGGCAGAATCCTGCGGCGGCGCAGCGGTTTCCGGCGAGGCTGGCGGTTGTCCGGCCAGGCTTTTCCGGAGGTTCTTTAAACCCCCGTAACTCGCAAACCGAAACTCCGATTTGCGAGCCGTTTGCGGCGACACGTTCCTTGCGTCGAGACGGACCTTTTGAAGTAACTTTGAGAATTTTATGGTTCGGGATCGTGGCCCGGGAGTTAGAAACGTCGTATAAAATAATAATATTTTATTATTTTACGACTTCGGGCCGTTGTAACTTCTACCCGGAGCGTCCGAATGACGTGTCGTCAGTGGCGTTGTGACCCTGATGGTATGGCGGAATTTTTGAGTTGGTTTTCGTCTGGTGGAACTGAGAATGGGGTGTGGGCCCCACGAGGTCCGGTTTTGGCGTTTGCGGAGAAACGCAGCTTTTGCACCAGGAGTCCGATTTTGGCGGATGAATAGTTGATCGTGTGTGTTTTTCCAAGAGGAACGCAATGGTGCGTTCCGTTCGATGAGTTTCGGATTCCAGGCGTGGGCCCCACCCGAGCTGGACTTCGGTGAATAATACCTTATTCAACGGGTGTCCGTTTCGGACAAGCGAGTAGTCGATTCCACTTATTTTTTCGAGGGGATCGCCATGGTTTGATCCGCTTGATGGGTTTCGGAATTGTTGTGTTGGCCCCGCACGAGCTAGCTACGGTGAATAGTTCCTTTTTCACCGGTGCTCTGTTTCGGGCGAGTAAACAGCCTATCCTGCGTGTTTTTCTGCGTGGAACGCGATGGTGGACCCGGTTTTGGCCTAGGAGGTGCATAGTGTGGTTTTGTGGCGGGTCGCTCGGGTTAGCGACATTTGGACCAGCAGTGGTTGAGGGTTCTCCCTTGGTTCGTTCCTACGAGGGTTCGTGTGGCATCACAACCTTCATTTGGGTTTGTGATCCTCTCGATGGGATGTTTAAACTGTTAGAGTTGTGGTATCCCTCCGGTGGGCCTGGAGCGGATCCTCTAGCATCTTTACCCTAGATCGGGTTCTTGGTATCGCTGTGACCGCTTATTCATGGGCGGCGATCCCCTATATACCAGGTTAACCCCGTAGGGTTTGTGGCATCATCGGAAATGTGATCCTCGATGCGGTGGGTCGTGCTCAGTAGGGTTGTGGCATCGTCAGGTATACGATCCCCTACTCAGCATGTGGTTTATAGTAGGGTTACGGTATCGTTGGTTATGTGATCCCCTAATCAGCGCGTGGTTTCAGTAGGGTTGCGGCATCATCGGTTCGATCCCCTACATCGCGAGTTATACCAGATAGGGTTCCGGTATCGTCGTGACCATCTTTATATGGACGATGATCCTCTATCTGAGTGTGGAGCTTCTGTCGAGATCCAGATCGGGTTGTGGTATCCCCCAACGGATCCTGGGTGTGATCCCCTATCTGTGAGAACTACGTATACCAGATCGGGTCGTGGTATCCCCCAGCGGACCCTTGGAGTGATCCCCTATCTTTGAGCTACGTATACCGGAGTGGGTCTTGGTATCACCTAGCAGACCCTAGCGGAGATCCCGTATCCGAGGAGTTTGGTAGTTGTGTTGTTACAGTGAGGTTTTCCTCAGTGATGTTATCCGACGAGCATGGTCTCTCGGGTGAGCGTCTGAGATGTTTGTTTGGGACCCGATGGAGTGTATCTCTCGGATGAGTGTCATATGGTATGATAGTGTTCGTGTGGTGTACTCTCTTGGTTGTGGACAGTTGCTGGTGATGAGTTCGGTACCTCTTGTGGATTTGTGGTGTGAGGTGTGTATATCTGGATTGTTCAAGGTGTATGTATGGGCATACACCTGAGCTGAGCTGAGCTGACTTGTTGTGTTTAGCCACGGATGGTCATGAGATGGTGTTTCTCTCTCGTTTGGGTTCCCTCTGGCTGGGTTGAGTGGACTATTGCCTTTCAGTTGCTCCCTTGGGTTTTGGGTTTTTGGGGTGCCTACTGAGTATGTTTATACTCACCCCTGCACGGGCTTTCCCTGCACATGTTGTGTCTTGTGCAGAGCACAGGCCTTCCGACGGAGTTCCAGGTGGACCCGGAGCAGGTGGAGCATAGTGAGCGTATTGACCGGGGTGTTTACTGGAGTTGTGCCGAGGGAGCTTTCCGGCGGGTGATTTTGGCAGCGTTCCCCTTCTTCAGAGCAGGTTTGACGCGCTTTTGTAGTTTTCCTTTGGTGGGCCCTGTTTTTCCCTTTTGTACTTCTGTTGTACTCTGGTTTGGGATAGACGTATGCATGCATTTCCTTTTCAGTTTTATATATCTCTGAAATGTTGCATGGAGGTGTTTGTGGGTGCGTGTGTACAGGTACCTTAGTCTAATGCCTCCCATGTGTGTGATAGCCTACTCGGCGCTGGTCGCCATCCCCTGGCCTATTGGAGGCGGGCTTGGGGAGTCGCGGCCCGAGCCCCGTTGGGTCGGGTCGTGACAGAGTGGTATCATAGTAGGTTCCACCTTTGGGATCTCAGAGCGTAGCTGGTCTAGCTGTGATCTTGGTTTGGGTTGCATAGAGGTAGTGTTAGGATGTTTCGAGTTCGGCTTTCAGGCCAGAGACTCCAGTGTTGGTGCGGCGGCCGACGTATCCATACACCAGGACTCTGATAACCTGCCTTTCAACTCGGGACATTCGTACACTGGTCACGGGGACATAATGGTACATGCATCATATAGGACTGGGTTTTTGGGTTTTCCTTGTCCTTCTTGAGTCAGCTCTCCAGATATACTCTTTGACCGTGGTACGTCTTGAATGTATTTCAGGATGCCTCCACGACGACAGCCAGGGAGGGTTCCGCTGCAGGATTGTACTGATGACCCACCCCGTGTAGTGGCTGTGGAGCAGGGCGCAGGTTCTGAGGTTGCACCTCCAGGTGGTCTGCTAGTTGACCCACCACCCGTCGAGCAGCTGGTTGTGCCGGCAGTACAGGACGAGGTTGCGCGCAGGCTGAGTGCGCTGCACGAGTTCCAGAGGCAGCGACCTCTGAGGTTCCGGGGTGATCCAGACCCCCAGGAAGCTGATGACTGGCTTGAGGTAGTCACCCGAGTTTTCCGCCTAGTGAGGACACCTCCAGATCAGATGTTGGTCCTAGCGGTGTGCCTTCTGCATGGTTCTGCCGGGCGATGGTGGAGTTTGGTGACGCAGTCCCATGACGAGGAGACGCTCACGTGGGCAGAGTTTGAGCGGCTCTTCAGGGAGGAGTTCTATCCGGTGACGCTGAGGTCAGTGCGGATCTAGGAGCTTCTGCAGCTTCGACAGGAGAGCATGACTGTGTCAGAGTACTCAGCGAGGTTTACAGACCTGTCGTGCTACTCCCTGGATATGGTTCGAGACCCGTTCTTTAGGGCTCAGACCTTTGAGCAGGGCTTACGCAGGGACATCCGAGCAGGTGTGGTTTCCTTGTGCCTGCCCACCTATGCTAGAGTGCTGGAGCGAGCGTTGGTGGTGGAGAGTTTTCTGGCTGAGCAGTTTCCCCCTATTAGTGCTGGGCACTCAAGGTCTGAGACTTTTTCAGTCGGATCGGCATCTGGTAGCCGACGACAGACTCAGGGGTCTGGACGTGGCCGGCGTTTCAGGAGGCGACCCCAGGATGGCGGATCTGAGCCTCAGGGCTCACAGGGCTCGTAGGCCAGTTTTGGTCAGCCGCAGGAGAGGCGGTGTTACGCTTGCGATGGTCGGGGACATCTTTCTAGAGATTGTCCGACCCGACGTGCTGCTGAGAGGGAGCCGGTCGATGGACCACCTTGGCAGAGGCAGCGTCTCGAGCAAGGAGGTCCGCAGGGCGGCAGACGTGGCGGAGGAGCTGGTGTAGCGGGAGGCGGTGGTAGGCAGTATGAGTTGCCACCACCCCACCCCCAGGTGGTCCACACCAAGCTCAGGGAGCTGGTGGCCAAGGGCGAGGACAGCTGCATGCCCTGGAGACTGTTGACCCAAAGGCACCGCGGGTGGATAGAGGTACACCTTGTGTCCTTTCTACTTACTGCAGTAGAGGTACTCCTTGTTTCCTTTTGTTTCTTGCTTGAGGTTTGTTCAGAGCATTGGTAAGACCCTGTGTGGGTGTTGGTTGGTGAGCTCGCTGGTGTGTGAGACCCAGTTGAGAGTCCAGTCTCTTTCCTTGTGCTTAGGGATTTTCGGGGATAAAACGTTCTAAGGGGGTAGGATGTAGAGTCTCGGGTTTTTGGCCCTGTCAGACATTGGAATTTTTCTATGAATAATTCCAGAGCTAGGAGCGAAGACGGCGTGCGATTCCCAGGCCCCGTGTGCCCGGAATTAATTTTATAAAATTATTAAGTATTTTTATACTATGCACATGGCAGGGGTGTGATATCTCCTAAACGGTAGCTCAGAACGGGAATATGAGGGCACGGTTGTGTCCAGAACGTGCCGTTTACCCTAGGCGAGGTGTAAACATTGCGGGCACGGGTCTGCTGTGGAAAACGCCACCAGGGGCATTTTCGTAAATAAGTGTAAAAGTTGGTTTATGGGCGTTGGCTTGAATAACTTCTGAACGGAGTCTCAGATCGCAAATCTGAGTCCGCCGTTGCGTTCAGAACGGCGCGGTTACCCTAGGGGTGACCTAATTTTCACTGCGCCGGGAGGTCTAGTTGGGGGTGTTTTGTTTTAAATGGAGTTTTTAATTAAAAAAACATAAGACTCATCCTCACCTCCCTCCTCCGGCTCAAGAACGCACACACGGAACCCCTCCCCACCTCGACCGTTCTTCTCCAAATCCAGCCAGAATCGTCCGTTTTCTGCGCCGATCGTCAGCGGATCTAGCTTCAGGGCGTCGCCGGCGTCGATCTGCAACCGAAGCTTCGGCATTTCGCCCGCGAGGTAGGCGTTTTAGATTTTGAAAAACCCGGATCCCGTTTATGCGTTGTTTTTCTTCAAATCGCTATAAGGGTTGTGTAGTTCGGGTCCCGAGCTTTCCAAAACTTGTTTCGGATCTGATTTTGGAGCACCGGGGTGCTCCCGGGGGTCCCCGGAAGTTTTCCGGCGGAAATCCCGGATTCCGGCGGCAGCCAGGGCGGAATCCGGCGAGGCAGGGCGGCGGCGTGGCGGAATCCGGTGGCGGCGCGGTGGTTTCCGGCGAGGCTTGCATTTGTCCGGCCTGGCTTTTCCGGGGGTTCTTTAAACCCCCGTAACTCGCAAACCGAAACTCCGATTTGCGAGCCGTTTGCGGCGACACGTTCCTTGCATCGATACGGACCTTTTGAACTAACTTTGAGAATTTTATGGTTCGGGATCGTGGCCCGGGAGTTAGAAACGTCGTATAAAATAATAATATTTTATTATTTTACGACTTCGGGCCGTTGTAACTTCTACCCGGAGCGTCCGAATGACGTGTCGTCAGTGGCGTTGTGACCCTGATGGTATGGCGGAATTTTTGAGTTGGTTTCCGGGTGTTGGAACTGAGAACAGGGTGTGGGCCCCATGAGGTCGGGTTTTGGTGTTTGCGGAGAAACGCAGCTTTTGCACCAGGAGTCCGATTTTGGCGGATGAATAGTCGATCCTGTGTGTTTTTCCGAGAGGAACGCAATGGTGCATTCCGTTCGATGAGTTTCAGAATCCAGGCGTGGGCCCCACCCGAGCTGGACTTCGGTGAATAGTACCGTTTTCACCGGGTGTCCGTATCGGACGAGCGAGTAGTCGATTCCGCTTGTTTTTCCGAGGAGATCGTCGTGGTGTGATCCCATCTATGGGTTTCAGAATTGTTGTGTGGGCCCCGCACAAGCTAGCTACGGTGAATAGTTCTTTTTTCACCGGTGCTCTGTTTCGGGCGAGTAAACAGCCTATCCTGCGTGTTTTTTCGCGTGGAACGCGATGGTGGACCCAGTTTTGGCCTAGGAGGTGCACAGTGTGGTGTTGTGGCGGGACGCTCGGGTTAGCGACGTTTGGACCAGCAGTGGTTGAGGGTTCTCCCTTGGTTCGTTCCTACGAGGGTTCGTGTGGCATCACAACCTTCGTTTGGGTTTGTGATCCTTTCGATGGGATATTTTAACTGTTAGAGTTGTGGTATCCCTCAGGTGGGCCCGGATCGGATCCTCTAGCATCTTTACCCTAGATCGGGTTCTTGTTATCGCTGTGACTGCTTATTCACGGGCGGTGATCCCCTATCTAGCAGGTTAACCCCGTAGGGTTTGTGGCATCATCAGAAATATGATCCTCGACGCGGTTGGTTGTGCTCAGTAGGGTTGTGGTATCGTCGCGTATATGATCCCCTACTCAGCATGTGGTTTATAGTAGGGTTACGGTATCGTTGGTTATGCGATCCCTTACTCAGCGCATGGTTTCGGTATGGTTGCGGCATCGTCGGTTCGATCCCCTACATCGCGAGTTATACCAGATAGGGTTCCGGTGTCGTCGTGACCATATTTATATGGATGATGATCCTCTATCTGAGTGTGGAGCTTCTGTCGAGTGCCATATCGGGTTGTGGTATCCCCCAACGGATCCTGGGTGTGATCCCCTATCTGTGAGAACTACGAATGCCAGATCGGGTCGTGGTATCCCCCAGAGGTCCCTGTGAGTGATCCCGTATCTGTGAGCTACGTATACCGCAGTGGGTCTTGGTATCCCCTAGCAGACCCTAGCGGCGATCCCCTATCCGAGGAGTTTGGTGGTTAAGTTGTTTCAGTGAGGTTTTCCTCAGTGATGTTATCCGATGAACGTGGTCTCTCGGGTGAGCGTCTGAGATGTTTGTTTGGGACCCGATGGAGTGTTTCTCTCGGATGAGTGTCATATTTTATCAGAGTGTTCGTGTGGTGTACTCTCTTAGTTGTGGACAGTTGCTGGTGATGAGTTCGGTACCTCTTGTGGCTTTGTGGCATGAGTTGTGTATATCTGGATTGTTCAAGGTGTATGTATGGGCATACACCTGAGCTGAGCTGAGCTGACTTGTTGTGTTTAGCTGAGGATGGTCACGAGATGGAGTTTCTCTCTCGTCTGGGTTCCCTCTGGCTGGGTTGACCAGACTGTTTCCTTTCAGTTGCTCCCTTGGGTTTTGGGTTTTTGGGGTGCCTAATGAGTATGTTTATACTCACCCCTGCACGGGCTTTTCCCACACATGCTGTGTCTTGTGCAAACCTCAGGCCTTCCGACGGAGTTCCAGGTGGACCCGGAGCAGGCGGAGCTTAGTGAGCGTGTTGACCGGGGTGTTTACAGGAGCTGTGCCGAGAGATCTTTCCAGCGGGTGATTGTGGCAGAGTTCCCCTTCTTCAGAGCAGGTTGGACGCGCTTTTGTAGTTTTCCTTTGGTGGGCCTTATTTTTCCCTTTTGTACTTCTACTGTACTCTGGTTTGAGATTGATGTATGCATGCATTTCCTTTTCAGTTTTATATATCTCTGCACTGTTTCATGGAAGTTTTTGTGGGTGCGTGTGTACAGGTACCTTAGGCTAATGCCTCCCATGTGTGTGATAGCCTACTCGGCGCTGGTCGCCAGCCCCTGGCCTATTGGAGGTGGGCTTGGGGAGTCGCGGCTCGAGCCCCGTTGGGTCGGGTCGTGACAACACACGCTATCGAGGAAGGTCACGATTGTGTGTAATACAAGGCAAGTAAAGGATGCGTGTTGTGTAAGATCCTTTTGGTGTAGCGTACAACACAAGACATTAATGAAATTAAAAAATATATTTTTCATAAAATCTCAGGGTGTTACAAACCCATATTCTAGTAAATAGTATTTTTTTATATACCTTTTTAAGAATCATGGATGTGGATGATAAAGAAGTCCCAGTATATAATTATGTATAAACAACCTCGGATAATGAAGATATTTTGAAATAACCCTTACCTTTACTTTTCCTTGGTTGTGGGTAGGTTAACCTTCCAGTATAATGGTGAAATAATTGTCATTAAATTATACAAGAATCATATACATTAATATGATATCATATATGATCTTTTAACATTTCTTTGTTAATAATATCTTAGTATTATCGTCATTTCAGGTGTTCACTTACTCGTATGTGTTATGTTACATAAGCTGTGTTTTTATGGAAAGGTTGTATTTAATTCCTATTCAGAATTATATTAAGTCCTTAAACATCATTTTTAATCATCAAATGATAATTATACTTGAATGGATATGATGGAGAATGAATCTCATCGTGTTCGTGGAGACGGTAGACTGTACGTATGCACGAGCAAAAATATCATTATTTTGATATTAAAATAATATATAATTAGATGGTATTTCATATATAAATAATAATTATCATGTTATATTTAATATTTACATGAATTACACATCATTATTATACCCATCCAAATAATAATTTATTGAATAACAATTACACCACGACGTGGAGATGGTAAGCCGTACGTACGCATGTATGGTGACATGTCATTCAAAGGATGGATAGAATATTGAATATGGTTGTACCATATTTATAATAACATCACAGTATATATAAGATACTAGAGTTATTATTTTAGAATGGGGATAACAAATAAAGAAGAAGTTGAAGAAGAAAGGAACATGAATGAGGGTGGTGAAAACATTACCTCTTCTTCGGGTTTTTCCATTCGAGTTGATCAAAAGGGCTCCATAGGTTGAATTTGTGATCAAACTAAGGCCTCTAGGTTGAAGCGAGGGAATTTGAGATAGTATTTGGGTAGGGGTTGTCTGAGCCAAAAGTCTTTGAATGTGTGAATTAGTGAGAAGGGGGAGTTCCCTTTTATAAGAGGGGTGGGGGCACCTTTCGAAAAGCAAGAAATATTATTTTATAATAAATTTTTATTCGGTTTTTAAGGGCTCCAAAGTGGATTATTTAAATGTTAAGGTGGGTATGGGTCGAAAACCACTCAACCAAGATAATTTATACAGGTTTGTGTAATTATATTAACCTTATCTATTAGTTTTAACTCTTAGTTAATTAGTTTGACACTTACCATGTCACTTTGTATTTTTATATTATATAGTTAATAAATGTACTATATTCCTCCAAAAGACCCCCATGTGGTCCATTAATGATAAACCTATCATTATATAAGTCTCTTGGCCGAACCTTAGTTTTTTAGGAATTGAATATAAATTAATAATATAATATTTATTTTAAAAACACTTTCATGTCAATTTTGACACTATTGGGTATTTTGTTTTTGATAAATTCATAACAACATTATTACTTAGAAAAAAATTTATATAATAAATTATAATATGTCATATTAACCTAGAAAATTAGTGGAATTCATAAAAAGTCTCAAATTTCATTTATTTTTATATTTATAATATTAATTATTTTAATATTTCATTAATTATGTAATTACTACATCACCATTGGGTCAAAAATAAATTAAAATATTTAATGTCTAAAAATTATAAATAAAATACCATTATGTATGAAATAGTTTTATCTTTCTAATGAATATTTACAATCGAATTTATCTTATGTATAACCTTATATTAAAAATGTTTTAGTAAATAAACTTTGATTTTAACTCTTTTAACTCTTCTTTGAATTAAATAATAATAAATGTCATAATCTAATCCAAGTGGACCTAAATGATAATATTTTGTTCCTAAGGATTTTTTTGGTCGAGATAAACTTTTCCAACATAATTAGGACATGTGTTAGGGTAATATTAATATCATTTTTACCCTTAATTACCCTATTTACCTTTAATCGTGATAAATAAAAGTAAAAAGTTACTATTCACCAAAAATTATTTTCATCTTATTGAACCGCATTATACTCCTTGATATTAACCATGTATCTTGGATTTTCAAAATTCCACTCACAGAAGTGGTAAAATTATGTTTTATGTGAATTTCCAAATTCTCCTAGGAGGTGGGTAAAAGACGGTGAAAAGTTCAATAAAATTTTTATATATCTAAAATTATTATAAACTAACTCCAATGAAATACATTGAACTTTTATAGGTATTATGTGTCTATTTTTAACTTAATTAAATTTAAATAAAATAAATAATTATTTAAATAAAAATTCGGTGTAAAACTATAACTTTGTGTTTTTTCACTATTCATAAAAAATTGAATGTTTTCAGAAAAATACCAAAATTTCACCCTTGGATAATTTCGATATTCCGAATCCAAAAATTATTTCCATTTTTAAAGATAATATTTATAAAATTTCAAAAAGTGGGTATTACTATACATAACCGCTAGTTTGATTGGTTGTGGTGTGTGTGTTAGAACTCGAAGTTGCGTACAACACACACTACAATATTATTCAAAGGAAAACGTACCGTGGAAGCTTGGGGTGTTACATTATACCCTCCATAAAATAATTTCATCCTTGAAATTTCTAGAATACTACCTCATGAAAAGACTTGGGTGGTTCTTCATCATAAGTTCCTTGGGTTCCCACGTTGCCTCTTCTATCTTATGGTTTCTCCACAAAACTTTTACCAGAAGAGTCGTCTGGTTTCTCAGAACTTGTTCTCTCGTATCAAGAATCCTGATGGGCTCTTCTCAATAAGACAGATCGGGTACCAGTTCTAATTCCTCATAGGTGAGTACATGTGTTGGGTCAGGCATGTATTTCCTCAACAGTGATACGTGGAACACATCGTAAACTTTGGAGAGACTTGGCGGCATTTCCAAACAGTAACCTACAGCCCCATTTCATTCTAGAATTTCGAAAGGTCCTATGTACCTAGGACTCAATTTACCCTTTTTACCAGAACGTTTAACTCCCTTACATAGAGATACGTTCATGAAAATATGATCTCCTACCTGAAATTCCAAATCCTTCCATCAGTTATCAGAAAAGCTCTTTTGCCTGCTTTAAGCTGCTTTGATGTGGTTTTGGATTACCTTTACGTTTTCCATTGTTTCCTCCACCAGTTCTGGGCCTACAAGTTTTCATTCACTAACGTCTTCCCAACAGGTTGGTGTGCGACATCTCTTTCTGTATAACGCTTCATATGGTGTCAACTAAATACTTTAATGGAAGCTGTTGTTATAGTAAAATTCTACCAGAGGTAAATATTGTTCGCACATACCCTGAAAGTCATGTGAGTAGGATCTCAACATGTCTTATAAGGTTTGAATTGTCCGTTCTGATTGTCCATCTGTTTGAGGGTGGTAAGTAGTTCTCAAATGAAGTTCAGTATCCAAGCACTTCTGAAGACTCTTCCAGATTCTCGAAGTAAAACGGGGATCACAATCAGAAACAATCGTTAGGGGTACTCCATGAAGTCTCACAGCTTCATTAATATATAGTCTTTCTAGACGTTCCAGTGGTAGATCTTCTATTATTTCATGAAAATGTGATGAATTGGTAAGACGATCAACAGTAATCCATATTGCATTATTCTTTCTAGGAGTCTTTGGTAGCCCCATGAAAACGTCCATCGTAATATTGTCCCATTTCCACTCCGGTATGGGAAGAGGTTGCATGACTCCTCCTGGATATTTCCTTCCAGCGTTCACTTGTTGAAAAACCATACATCTTGATGAAAAATCAGCAATATCCCTCTTCATGTTGTCCTACCAAAAATGTTCTTTCAAATCTCTATAAATTTTGGTGCTCCCAGGGTGTATAGTGAAATTGGAACTATGTGCATCGTCCAACAATTCCCTTTTTAGATCAGGTATATTGGGAACACAAAGTCTATTCCCAAATTTCAAAATTCCATCTTCATACCCAAATTCATTCAATCTCCAATCATTCATAGCTTTAATCTTCTTTTGAAATTATTCATCATCCTTCTGAGAACTCTTCATCTTTTCTAGTAAAGATGTTTTGGAAACCGTTTGAAAAATCACCGATGTTTCACCTTCCATGGTTATTCCCATCCCTATCTTTACTAGATCCATGAAAATTGGATCCCTTTCAATTATTATATTTTTCAAAACTCCATGATATTTTCTAGTCAATGCATCTACCACCTTATTTTCCTTCCCCGGGTGGTAGTGTATCGTAAAATCATAATCCTTGAGTAATTCAAGGCATCTCCTTTGCCTCATTTTGTATTCTTTTTGTGAGAAAATATACTTCAAACTCTTGTGATCAGTATAAATCTCACATTTTTCACCATAGAGGTAGTGCCTCCATATCTTCAAAGAAAAGATCATAGCTTCCAACTCGAGATCATGAGTAGGATAATTTTGCCCATGAATTTTCAACTGTCGTGATGCATAGGCAATAACCCTCTCATTCTGAATAAAGACAAAACCAAGTCATTTCTTCGATGCATCCCTATAAATAACAAACCCCTCATTCCCTGAGGGTAGAATAAATAAAGTAGCATTGACTAATATTATCTTCAGTTCTTCGAAACATTCTTCACACTCTTTTGTCCAAACAAATTTAACCCCCTTACATGTGATATTTCTTAATGGGTTAGCCAATCGGGAAAAATTTTGGACGAAACATCAATAATAACCTTCTAAACCAATAAAACTAGATACCTCATTTATACTCGTAAGTGATGGACATTATTGGATTGCCTTGGTCTTAGAAGGATCAAAAGATATTCCATCTTTAGAGATAATATGGCCATGAAAAGAAGTCTCCGGATGCTAGAATTCACACTTGCTAAACTTACCATATAATTCATGTCTTCTCAGAGTCTACAGGATAATGCGCAAGTGATTTTCATGATCTTAATAGATTTTGGAGTATTCCATGATATCATCAATAAATAGCACAAAAAAATCATCATGATATTCCTTGAAAACTCTATTTATTAGATCCATGAATACAGAGGGTGAATTAGTCAACCAAAATGGAATTACCATAAACTTGTAATGCTCGTACCTTGTTTGAAATACTATCTACATAATGTCTTCCTTCTTTACGCACAACTGATGGTATCCATATCAAAGGTCAATCATGGAAAAGTATTGAGCTCCATGCAGTTGGTCAAATAAATCATCAATGTGAGGTAAGGGATACTTGTTCTTTATTGTTATAGCATTGATCTCCCTATAGTCGATACATAACCTCATAGATCCATCTTTCTTTTTAACAAAAAGAACAGGGGCTCCCCATGGAGAAAAAATATGTTGAATAAATCCCTTATTACTCAATTCCTATAGTTGTTTCTTTTGTTCAACTAATTCCATAGTGGCCATTATATAATGGGTCTTTGATATAGGCCTTGATCCAGGAATTAAATCAATTGAAAAATCAACTTCTCATTCTGGAGGATGTCCTGGTAAATATTCTGGAAACACATCTACATATTCTTTTACAATAGGTACATCCTCTATTTGAACATTCCTTTCCTCACCCACAATCATTTCATTATCTTCATCCCTAATAATTTAATTTAGTTTAGTTACTAGGGGTGGATCTAGATAATAAGTGGGTGGAGATGATTCTTCTCTAAAGATATGGTGTTCGTTATCATCATTATAAAAAATCTTAACCTCCTTCATCTTATAATAAATCTTTGCATCATGGTCTGAAAGCCAATCCATACCGAGGATTATATCAAACTCAATCACAGGTATGTCAATAAGATCAGCGAATAAAGAACATTTATGTGTTCTAATAGGGACTGATTCACAAAACATTGTTACAATGATACTTCCCTTAGGATTTTTAACTGACAACTCCCTTGTTAAATCAAATTGGAAATATCTCTTTTTCCTTGCAAACATGGAAGATATGAAACCATTCAATGATCCAGAATCATATACTGCATTTTCTAAATTTGAGGAAACCATTAAATTACCTACCACCATGTCTTTCAGAGCTTCTACCATAGCTGTAGTGATAGTATAAGCTTGGCCATGATCCCTTGGCCTTTTTTGAGGTAAGTTCCCCTGACACTTAGGAAAATCATTTGCATAATTTCCCATCTCCATGTAATTGTAACATTGGACATCAGTATCTTCCATCTTTCCCTTGCAATCACGAGCTTGGTGGCATTTTTCATCTCACTTGTAACAGACTCCCATTCCTTATAAGAAAGTACCGGGGTGTTTCTTCCCACATTTACTGTAGGATGGATATTCAAATTTTCCATTCTTCCCCTTATTTCCATTCCCAGATTGATCAGTAAATCTCTTCTTCTCTTTCTTTGCTTTAAATTCATAAGACATTGAGAATTCCTTCTCGGTCTTGATTGAAAATGAGAGAATGTCTTCGTACGAAGAGAATGATTGTGAGACTAATGCTTGACAGAGAAATGGCTTAAACCCCTCAATGAAACGATCAATCTTACTTCTTGGGTTACGTATATAATCTCTAGCATACCTTTCTATCCTCGTAAAGTTATCCTCATACTATGCGACATTCTAATCCTCCTTTAGTCTTAGACTTAGAAATTGCCTTTCCATATCTCCTCGATGGTCACGAGGAAAGTATTTTTCTAATAAAAGATCTTTGAACACCCTTCATTCCATATTTTATACTTCATCATCTTCCTTCATGTTTGGAATCAATGACCCCCATTAATCAGCATCTCCAGTTAGGTGATAAAATGCCATGACAAATTTTTCCCTTTCACTACTCCACAAAACCTGAAATATTTTCTCTAGGGAACATATCCTTTGCTCAGCTACTAATGGATTTGTACTCCCATTGAATGTTGGTGGTTGATGCCTCATGAACCAGTCTGACATTGATCCTCCTTGCTGTGGATCAGGGTGCTCCATACGGGTAATGTTATTATTCATAACCTGAGTGAGTTGTCCTAGTATGGTGATTAGTTGATCATCACCAGTTGCATCACCAGCTCCACTATAATTATCTTGTGTAGGAGTTAAATCCCTATATAGAGTGCATGCATTGATACAGTTTCCATTTCTTCCACTAGGTTCCATTTCTAAACAATGGCATAAACTAGATCAGTTTATGAATCAAAATACATAATTCCATACTTATAAAACACTTAACATAAATTGAACTTTTTATGGATATAATCCATAATCTTTAAAAAAATTTCATTGAGGATGTATATACTCATAAAACCTTCATAATTATTTGATATGAAAATGATAGTTATACTAAGCATATCCACTGGTAGTGTTGTAACCAAGAGTGCAGCAAGGCCCATTGTCATGAACTAGTTCCCATTCGAGTCTATCTCAATGCGGTGTTTTCGGGTTTTACCCATAGTTACATCTGTGCTAGAGCATCCTCTTCCTGCTCGTATCTATACAAGGATTTATTACTCGGAAAACTCACAAAATCTCTAAAATACCAAAATTCTAGTAAGTTCTTCTATACTAATCCTCAATGACCATCTTAAATCTATGTGATTTAATCAGATTTTATCTAAATATATCTTCAAAGGTTTTTACTAAACTTCCTCTGATACCAACTGTAATGCCCCGACCCCAGTTACCCAGAGTCAGTGCAGTATTACATAACATTGGCATGATCACAAGAAAGTTCAAGTCTCGAATGACTGATTAGTTTAGTAGCCATGGAATAACTACATACATTCATAATGATTACATGACATCATAAAATGAAAACTACAACAATATAGTCTATATAGTCCACAGTCTTATCCCCTCATACTATCCCTACAGGTCATTCATAAAATTCTTCTTCACATACTGGGAAGAATAAAACATATAAAGGGGTGAGCTCAAATTCCCAGTAAGGATAACAATATAGCAGAAACTTTTATAAATAATCATAAACATTTAATGCGATGTATAACTAAAACAAAAGCCATTTAAATCATGAACTTCAACATAATTTGGAAGAAATAAAATGAAATAATTCCATATACTTATTCACATGGATATTCTACTGGTCGAATAATCACATGTAATATCAATAACCACTTTCATAATGATGGAATGCATAATGCCAGACTATCATAACCACATAGCCAAGGCCTCGTGCCAAGACTACAAATATGATGTTGTCAATGCCTTATGCCAAGACACTAGTTTGTCTCATGAGACCTTCCGATGCACCGAGGAGCTATAGCGGGCTCCACCCATCACTTATTAAGTCCAATGCATTCCCATATAAAAATGTTTAAACATAACATAACCATTCCTATTAAAACTAGCATAATAAATGTAAATACTTCATCCATAAACCAAGAATGGTATAAAAATAACAAATCCACTGTCAAACATATCACAAAACCTTCAATACAATATAGAAGTTTTTTATCATAATAAATCATCTTCAAATAAGATTAAAATCCATCAAAGGTTGTTGACATAGATGAAATCGAAACTATTTGATAGAAATATCACTTTTTCTGAATTCATTTAAATGTAACATAACTATAAAATAAAACATTTACTTTGAAAATTTACTTATACCCTTGTAAGGGAAGCATTAAAGATTTTATAATGGCCGAAAATAGCTTCACCCGCCACATAAGTCAAAAAAAGACATTCTTACCTTAATTCTATCGAAACCTTTAAAAAGGACCTTGCATGAAAAACGACGGAAAGATTCCTTTATAAACCTCTTATAAAAAGTCAAACATGGGTATAAATGACTTTAACCCATATTCTAGTAAATAGTAAAAATGTTTTGAAATGAATTTTTAAGAATCATTGATGTGGATGATAAAGATGTCCCAGTAGATAGTTACGTATAAACCATCTCGGATAATGAAGAGATTGTGAAATAACCCTTAACTTGTAATTTTCTTAGGTTGGGGGTAGGTTAAACTATTATATAATGGTGGAATAATTGTTGTTAAATTATACAAGAATCACATAAATTAATATGATATCATATATGATCATTTAACATTGATTTGTTAATAATATCATAGTATTATCGTCGTTTCGGGTGTTAACTTACTCGTATATGTTTTGTTACAAAATCCATGTTTATTATGGATATGTTGTATCTAATTAATATCCATAATTATATCAATTCCTTAAAAATTATTTTTAATTATCAAATGATAATTATACTTGAATAGATACGATGGAGAATGAATCTCATTGCGTTCGAGAAGATAGTAGTTCGTATGTATGCCCGAGCGACAATATCATTCTTTTGATTTTAAAAAATATATATAATTGGATGGTATTTAATAAATATAGAATCATTATCATGTCATATTTATTATTTACATTAATTACAAAACATTATTATACCCATCCAAATAATAATTTATTGAATAACCATTACTCCACAACGTGGAGATGGTAAGACATACGTACACACGTATGGTGACATGTCTTTCATAGGATGGATAGAATAATGAATATGGTTGTACCATATTTGTAATAACATGAAATTATATATAAGATACTAGATTTATTATTTTATAATGTTAATATCAAATAAATAAGAAGTTGAAGAAGAGAGGACTTGGAAGAGGGTGGTGAAAACATTACCTCTTCTTCGGGTTCTTCCTTTTGATTTGATCAAAAGGTCTCATTAGGTTGGTTTTATGATCAAACTAAGGCCTCTAGGTTTAAGTTAGGGAAGTTGGGAGAGTATTTGGTTTGGGTTTGGCCAATCCAAAAGGCTTTTAATGTGTAAATTAGTGAGAAGGGGGAGTGCCATTTTATAAGAGGGGTGAGGGGAACCTTAGGAAAAGCTAGAAATATTATTTTATAATAAATTCATATTCAGTTTCTAATGGCTCCAAAGTGGATTATTTAACATTTAAGGTGCGTATGGGTTGAAAACCACTCATCTAATGTAATTTGGTTAGGTTTGGGTCATTATATTAACCTTATCTTTTATTTTTAACTCTTAGTTATTTAGTTTGACACTTACCATGTCACTTTGTATTTTTATTTTATATAGTTAATAAACTTACTATATACCTCCAAGTGATCCCCATGTGGTCCCTTAATGAAAAACCTATCATTATATAGGTCTCTTGGCTGAACTTTACATTTTTATGAATTGAATAAAAATTAATAATATAATATTTGTTTTAAAAAATCTTTTATGTCAATTCCGACACTATTGGGTATTTTGTTTTTGTTAAATTCATAACAGCATTATTACTTCGAACAAAATTCATATAATAAATCCTAATATATAATATTAACCTATAAAATTATTCAAATTCATAAAAAGTCTCAAATTAAATTTATTTTTATATTTATAATATCTATTATTTTAATATTTCATTAATAATGTAATTACTACATCACCATTGTGTCATAAATAAATTAAATTATTTAATGTATATAAATTATAAATAAAGTACCATTATGTAGGAAATATTTTTAGATTTCTAATGAATATTTACAATCGAATTTATCTTATGTATATCCCTATATTAAAAATGTTTTTGTAAATAAACTTTGATTTTAAATCTTTTAACTCTTCTTTGATTTAAATAATACTAAATGTCCTAATCCAATCCAAGTGGACCTAAATTATAATATTTTATTCCTAATGTTTTTTTGGTTGGGATACCCTTGTATAATAGAAATAGGACATTTGTTAGGGTAATATTAATATAATTTTTACCCTTAATTATCGTATTTACTTTTAACAGTGGTGAATAAAAGCAAAAAGTTACTATTCACAAAAAATTATTTTCATCTCATTGAACCACATTTTACTCCTTGATATTAATTGTGTCTCTTAGATTTTTAAAATTCTACACACAGAAGTGGTAAAATTATGTTTTATGTGAATTTCCAAATTCTCCTAGGAGGTGGGTTAAAGACGGTGAAAAGTTCAATAAAATTTTTATATATGTATAAATATTATAAACTAAATCCAATGAATTACATTGAAGTTATATAGGTATTATGTATCTATTTTTACCTTAATTTAATTTAAATAAAATAAATAATTATTTAAATAAAAATTTAGTTTAAAACTATAACTCAGTTTTTTTTCACTATTCATCAAAAATTGAAAGTTTTCAAGAAAAATAACAAAAATTTCACCCTAGGCTAATTTCGATATTTCGAATCCCAAAATGAATTGCATTTTGAGAGACAAAATTTATAAAACTTCAAAAAGTGGGTATTACTATTCATAAGGGCTAGTTTGATTGGTTGTGGTGTGTGTGTTAGAACTCGAATTTGTGTACAACACACACTACTGTATTATTCAAAGGAAAGCGTACCGTGGAAGCTTGGGGTGTTATAAATTCTATAGGGGAAGTCATGATTTATTTGAGTCTTTTGGTTTTCTTGGATTTGTAATAATTAAGGGAAATGAAAAGTGATTAGGGTTAATTGTCTAAGTGAGATCACAGGGTCGGGAAAAACATGTGGAGATGGGGATATTTCCATGGAACATTCTCTATGATGGAGAATTTATTAGATTATTTATTCCAACCATATGTACATGTCACCCACTAAAACTAATTTCCTCTCACACTGTCTTGTGTCCTTTAGTTTTGAATTCCTGGAAGTTCAGTTTTAAAGAAAATATGAAGTGGCTTTAGGAATAGTAATGTTTTTTTGAAATGATTTTCTAATAAAGAGGGAATGGTTTGACTTGAGATATGGTGGAATTGAATTTAAAAAAAAATTATAACTTAAAAAGGTGTGTATACACTTATTTAGATGTTATGAACTAT